>JASPKZ010003700.1:0-10475 GCA_030220185.1 Diploptera punctata | reverse complement strand
ATGCGAAAAAAGTGTGACCGAATCACATGAGCTCTGCCAGAAAGACAAAGACAATGTGTGAATATGCAAAACCAGAATTCAATTTCGGTTTTCCGCGGTATGTCTTACCGATTAACAAAATAATGTAAAAAATTCTCGATTATAGAAATGCTAATACTTTCTTGAGACAGTTTGTAACGCGTTTATGATGCAAAAAATCCAGTATAAGTATAAACTTCAAAATGTCTTGGAAAATTTTATTTCTCATAGTTTGACCAAAAATGTCAATTTTTCGAAACTTCAAAAAATGCCAAAACTATCTAGAGACGTTTTGCCGGATTATAGCAGAAAATGCGGTATAATCCAAATTTCAAAATTGGTTTTCCGTGGTTATCTCTTAAGATTAAAAAAAAAATGTAAAAATTCGCGATTATTAAGAAGTGCAGAACTACTATCTGAGACTGTGTAAGCGTTTATGATGCAAGAAATCCAGTATAAGTACCGAATTTCAAAATTGGGTTGGAAAATATATATTTTACATTTCACCAGAAAATGTCAAATTTTTCGAAACTTCAAAAAATCATGCACAAATCCTATCTAGAGACTGTGTCCCGGCATTAAACTGCACAAAATCCGGTGTATACCAGATATTCAAAATTTGTGTTTTCCGTGTTATCGCTTCGAGGTTAACAAAAAATGTAACATTCCGATTATTATGAAACTGCATAACTACTTTCTTGAGAAGTTGTAACGGTTTGATGCAAAAAATCCAGTTTAAGTATATAACTTCAAAATTGTCTTGGAAAATTTTATTTTTCATAGTTTGACGAGGAAAGTGTCAACTTTTTCGAACTTCAAAAAATGCAAAACTACAACTAGAGACGTTTGTCCGGATTTTAGTGCGAAAACCGTATAACCAGAATTCAAAATTGAGTTTTCCGTGGTTATGTCTAAGATTATCAAAATATGTAAAAGCTCGATTGTTAATTATCTTGCCACTTCTGGCCTGTGTAATTGTAAAGCGTTTATGATGCAAGAAATTCAGTCTAGTTTACATAACTTTAAATTGTGTTGGAAAAATATTATTTACAGTTGACCAGAAAGTCAATTTTTGAAACTTTCAAAAATGCAAAATATATCTAGAGACCTTCCCGGATTTATAATGCAGAAAATCGGTATAAATCCAGAATTCCAAATTGAGTTTCCGTGGTTATCTCTACAAATTAACAAAAAATTAAAATTCCGATTATAAGAAGGCATACTACTATCTTGAGACAGTGTAAAGCGTTTATGATGCAAGCACCAATAAGTAAGAATTTGAAAATTGTGTTGAAAAGTATATTTTATGTTTGCAGAGAAAATGTCAATTTTTCGAAACTCAAAAAATGCAACAATACATCAGAGATGGTCCGGAATTAAAATGCACAAAATCGGTGTCAAACAGAATTCAATTTGGTTTTCGTTTTTTCGTCTTGCAGATTAACAAAAAATGTACAATTCCGTTTTATGAAAACGCATAACTACTTTTTGAACAGTTGTAAAGCGTTTATGATGCAAAAAATACAGTATAAGTACTAACTAAAATGTGCTGGGAAATGTTATATTTTACGTTTGTACAGCAAATGTCAAATTTCGCCACTTCAAAAATGCAAAAACTACTATCTAGAGGCGTTTTCCGGATTTATAATGCAGAAAATCGGTATAAATCTAGAATTTCAAATTGAGTTTCCGTGGTTATCTTCTTAAGATACACAAAAAATGTAAATTCTCGATATTCGCTAGTGCACAACTACTATCTTGAACATGTAAAGGTTTTTGACGCAAGAAATCCATTAAAAGTACGGATTTCAAATGTGTTGGAAAAATGTTATTTTCTCACAGTTTGACCAGAAAAGGTCAAACTTTTTCGAAACTCCAAAAAAAATGCAAAACTGCTATCTGGAGGACTATGTCCAGGATTTATAGTATGCACAAAATCCGTGTCAAATCCAGATATTCACATTTCGGTTTTCCGTGGTTATCGTCTTACAGATTAACAAAAAAATGTAAAAATCTCGATTATTAAGATACTGCATAACTACTATCTTGAGACAGTGTAAAGCGTTTGTGGTGCAAAACATCCAGTATCCAAGTACACATACTTTAAAATTGTGTTGGGAAATGTTATATTTTGGCAGTTCGACCAGAAGAATGTCAAATTTTGTCGAAACTTCAAAAAATGCAAAACTACTATCTAGAGACGTTGTCCCGGATTTATAATGCAGAAAATCCGGTATCAATCCAGATTTTCCAAATTGAGTTTTCCGTGGTTATCTTCTTTACAGATGAACAAAAAATGTAAAAATTTCTCGATTATTAAGCAAACTGCATAACTACTTTTTTGAGACAGTGTAAAGCGTTTATGATGCAAAAAATCCAGTATTAGTACATAACTTCAAAATTGTGTTGGAAAATGTTATATTCTTACAGTTTCACCAGAAAATGTCAAATTTTTCGAAACTTCAAAAAATGCAAAACTACTATCTAGAGACTGTGTCCCGGAATTAAAATGCACAAAATCCGGTGTCAAACCAGATATTCAATTTGGGTTTTCCGTGGTTATCGTCTTACAGGTTAACAAAATACTGTAAAAATTCACGATTATTAAGATAGTGGCACAACTACTATCTTGAAACAGTGTAAAGCGTTTGTGATGCAAATAAACCATCGTTTATCAGTACAGAATTTGAAAATTGTGTTGGGAAACGTTATATTTTTAGAGTTTGACCAGGAAAACGTCAAATTTTTCGAAACTTCAAAAGATGCAAAACTACTGTCTAGAGACAGTGTCCCGGAATTAAAATGCGCAACAATCCGCTGTCAAACCAGATTCATCATTTCGGTTTACCGTTGTTATCGTCTTACAGGTTAACAAAAATATGTAAAAATTCACGCTTATTAATATAGTGCACTACTACTACTATCTTGAGACAGTGTAAAGCGTTTATGATGCAAAAAATCCAGTATAAGTACATAACTTCAAAATTGTGTTGGAAAATGTTATATTTTACAGTTTGACCAGAAAATGTCAAATTTTTCGAAACTTCAAAAAATGCAAAACTACTATCTAGAGACTGTGTCCCGGAATTAAAATGCACAAAATCCGGTGTCAAATCAGATATTCAATTTCGGTTTTCCGTGGTTATCGTCTTACAGATTAACAAAAAAATGTAATAATTCTCGATGATTAAGAAACTGCATAACTACTTTCTTGAGACAGTGTAAAGCGTTTATGACGCAAAAAATACAGTATAAGTACATAACTTCAAAATTGTGTTGGAAAATGTTATATTTTTACAGTTTGACCAGAAAATGTCAAATTTTTCGAAACTTCAAAAAATGCAAAACTACTATCTAGAGACGTTGTCCCGGATTTATAATGCAGAAAATCCGGTATAAATCCAGAATTTCCAAATTGAGTTTTCCGTGGTTATCTTCTTACAGATTAACAAAAAAAATGAAAAATTCACGATTATTAAGATAGTGCACAACTACAATCTTGAGACATTGTAAAGCGTTTATGACGCAAGAAATCCAGTATAAGTACAGAATTTCAAAATTGTGTTGGAAAATGTTATATTCTTACAGTTTGACCAGAAAATGTCAAATTTTTCGAAACTTAAAAAAATGCAAAACTACTATCTAGAGACTGTGTCCCGGATTAAAATGCACAAAATCCAGTGTCAAACCAGATATTCAATTTCGGTTTTCCGTGGTTATCGTCTTACAGGTTAACAAAAAAATGTAAAAATTCTCGATTATTAAGAAACTGCATAACTACTTTCTTGAGAAAGTGTGTAAAGCGTTATGATGCAAAAAATCCGTATAAGTACATAACTTCAAAATTGTGTTGGAAAATTTTTATATTTTACAGTTTGACCAGAAAATGTCAAATTTTTCGAAACTTCAAAAAATGCAAAACTACTATCTAGAGACGTTGTCCCGGATTTATAATGCAGAAAATCCGGTATAAATCCAGAATTTCCAAATTGAGTTTTCCGTGGTTATCTTCTTACAGATTAACAAAAAAATGTAAAAATTCACGATTATTAAGATAGTGCACAACTACTATCTTGAGACAGTGTAAAGCGTTTATGATGCAAGAAATCCAGTATAAGTACAGAATTTCAAAATTCTTACAGTTTGACCAGAAAATGTCAAATTTTTCGAAACTTAAAAAAATGCAAAACTACTATCTAGAGACTGTGTCCCGGATTTAAAATGCACAAAATCCAGTGTCAAACGAGATATTCAAAATTGGGTTTTCCGTGGTTTATCGTCTTATAGGTTAACAAAAAAATGTAAAAATTCTCGATTATTAAGAAACTGCATAACTACTTTCTTGAGACAGTGTAAAGCGTTTATGACGCAAGAAATCCAGTATTAGTACATAACTTCAAAATTGTGTTGGAAAATATTATATTCTTACAGTTTCACCAGAAAATGTCAAATTTTTCGAAACTTCAAAAAATGCAAAACTACTATCTAGAGACTGTGTCCCGGAATTAAAATGCACAAAATCCGGTGTCAAACCAGATATTCAATTTCGGTTTTCCGTGGTTATCGTCTTACAGGTTAACAAAAATATGTAAATATTCACGATTATTAAGATAGTGCACAACTACTATCTTGAGACAGTGTAAAGCGTTTGTGATGCAAAAAATCCAGTTTAAGTACAGAATTTGAAAATTGTGTTGGAAAATGTTATATTTTTACAGTTTGACCAGAAAATGTCAAATTTTTCGAAACTTCAAAAGATGCAAAACTACTATCTAGAGACAGTGTCCCGGAATTAAAATGCACAAAATCCGCTGTCAAACCAGATTATCAATTTCGGTTTACCGTGGTTATCGTCTTACAGATTAACAAAAAAATGTAAAAATTCTCGATTATTAAGAAACTGCATAACTACTTTCTTGAGACAGTGTAACGCGTTTATGATGCAAAAATTCAGTATATATATATAACTTCAAAATTATGTTGGAAAATGTTATTTTCTCACAGTTTGAACAGAAAATGTCAAATTTTTCGAAACTTCAAAAAATGCAAAATTACTATCTAGAGGACCATGTCCAGGAATTAATATGCACAAAATCCGGTGTCAAACCAGATATTCAGAATTGGGTTTTCCGTGGTTATCGTCTTACAGGTTAACAAAATAATGTAAAAATTCTCGCTTATTATGAATCTGCATAACTACTTTCTTGAGACAGTGTAAAGCGTTTATGATGCAAAAAATCCAGTATAAGTACATAACTTCAAAATTTTGTTGGAAAATGTTATATTTTTACAGTTTGACCAGAAAATGTCAAATTTTTCGAAACTTCAAAAAATGCAAAACTACTATCTAGAGACGTTGTCCCGGATTTATAATGCAGAAAATCCGGTTTGTAAATCCAGAATTTCCAAATTGGAGTTTTCCGTGGTTATCTTCTTACAAATTAACAAAATAATGTAAAAATTCACGATTATTAAGATAGTGCACAAACTACTATCTTGAGACAGTTGTAAAGCGTTTATGATGCAAGAAATCCAGTATAAGTACAGAATTTGAAAATTGTGTTGAAAATGTTATATTCTTACAGTTTGACCAGAAAATGTCAAATTTTTCGAAACTTCAAAAAATGCAAAACTACTATCTAGAGACTGTGTCCCGGAATTAAAATGCACAAAATCCGGTGTCAAACCAGATATTCAATTTCGGTTTTCCGTGGTTATCGTCTTACAGGTTAACAAAAAAATGTAAAAATTCTCGATAATTAAGAAACTGCATAACTACTTTCTTGAGACAGTGTAAAGCGTTTATGACGCAAAAAATCCAGTATTAGTACATAACTTCATAATTGTGTTGGAAAATATTATATTCTTACAGTTTGACCAGAAAATGTCAAATTTTTCGAAACTTCAAAAAATGCGAAACTAATATCTAGAGACTGTGTCCCGGAATTAAAATGCACAAAATCCGGTGTCAAACCAGATATATTTTTTTTTTTTTTTTATTGCAGCCAAATAGCCAGGATTAAAGTAGAATACAATGAGATCCAAGATGGCGATCGCAGTGAATACACATGTAGAAAGCGCTCTGCAAAAATTGAAAAGTATAGCGGAAATAAATGGATATCTGAAGAAAGATGTGAAGGAAGATTTATTAAGTGCGGTGAGTACCTTGGATGAATATTTCAGTAAAATAATTGAAAAGCAGAATGGGGTAAATCCCGAGAACAATAACCTATCAAATGAATCAGAAAATGTATACATGAGCGAAGCAAATGTGTCGGCAGAGGGAGAGGACAGCTTGGCAGCGGGACATGTGGCGCTATCTAGTGATAGTAAGGAAGAAACACCACGCGACCACCAACCAGTACCGACAACTTGCGGAGAGACTGGAAACCACAACAGCAGCCAGATCTCAACTAGCATTCCGCTAGAGGAGAAAATCATGAACAGTGTTGCAATGAAGATGAATGAAATGATCGATATGTTTACTAACAATATAAGGAACATGATAAAGGCAGAAGTTGAAGGCAACTACCAACAACAAACGCCGACAGTAGACCAAGATCACAAAACAAACAGTAATAACAGAGACCCACAACAGGAAAACAAATAAAGAACAGCCACCTCCATCTCGTAAGGAATCGCGTGAACACGACTACAACCCAGAATCGGATATTAACGAGGGGGAATGGACACAAGTAACTGGCAGGAGAACAAGAAGGCAAGCAAGACAACAAAATTCAGTGAGCGGCTCTGGACCAAGCGATGAAGACCTACAAGCTGCAGACAGGAAAGCCTGGCTCTTCGTGGGACGCCTGAAGCCACAGACAACACCGGAAGCCATGAAGAAATTCCTAACTAAAAGAGGAATCAAGGCAAATGTGACCTGCGAAGAAATCACAAATAACTATAACACTAAAGCATTCAAAGTGGGTATCCCCTACGACTACCTAACCAGGGTTAATGAAGAGGATTTCTGGCCAACAGGAATAGTCGTCAGGCGATTCAAATTTCGCGCCTTTCGCCCCCAAAGGGTATATGAAGGTTACGGCCTCGAATAACGAGCAAAATAAACTCATAAAAAGAAGCAGCCAAAACAGAAAAGACGCACTAGGAAATTTAAAAATCTTATTATCGAACATAGAAGGTATAAAAAGTGCAATGACCATGAGCCCGGAAAATTTCCTAAAAGAGTACGACATAGCAATCCTGACCGAAACGTTTCTAACAGAGAACTGGCAACATCCAAATTTCTATGCAACACACCTTATGGCTAGACAAGGCGAAAAAAGGCAGACCATCTGGAGGGATAACTATCTTACTAAAACCACATCTGAGACCCATTATAGCAACAAAACAACAGGAAAACACCCTACTACTCGAAACGGGCTACCTAGTGATAATAGCTGCATATTTCAAACCGAACATGACAGCAATTGACATAATGGATGAACTAGGCCAAACCATCACCCAGTACAAGCAGGACAAACCAATAATCATCGCGGGAGATCTAAACTGCAGACTAGACTCCCAAAACTATAAAACAAAGTTGGTATTGGAAAAATTACAAGAGGAAGGATTCACATTATTAAACAACCCTAAGATACCTACATACATCTCTCACAATGGCAAGAGTGCAATAGATATCGCACTCACAAAAGGTACTATAACAGGAAATATAACTACATTATGGAATGCAAACCACTCGGCATTAAGGAAACATATACCACTAGAAATAAATATTCAAGGTAAATGGGAAAAGACACAGGAAGAGACAACACAACACCTATCAAGGAAGATAGACATAGGAAAAGTAGAAGCTAAGATAGAGACAAAAACGCAAATAGAAACGTTAATAGAAAATGAGCGACTGGAAGAAGCTACTCAAATGTTAGGCGAAATACTAAGACAAGCCACGAATCACCGAATCAAAAAGAAGAGCAAAACCCTGGTTCGATAATGAATGCTACAGACTAAGAAGAGATACCTTAGATACTTTACAACAACTGAAACAAAATACCGAGAACCACGCTCTTCTACTCACATACGCCGAGAAGAGGAAACACTACAAGAGAATAATAAAAGAAAAGAAAAGCGCCTTCTTGGAGGAAGAGGGTAGAATGCTAGCGGAGGAGGCCAAGAAAGACCCACATTTAGCACTCCGCCCAAAGAAACAAGCGCAAACACACTACATTGACATGGAAATATGGGAGTCGCATTTCAACAACATACTCAATAAAGAGGGACCAATCTGCGGCAAAAGGAACCCTCAAGAAATTTTAACACCAATACCCACAAACTGGATACCCCTGACCACAGAAGAAGTTGGATATGCAATATGTAACTCCAAAAACAAGAAAGCAGCGGGCCCGGACGGAATATACAATGAATACATAAAAGACACGGCACATCTGTTAGACCCAGGTTTGGACAAAATTATACAACAAATGCATACAAACAGCCTCCATACCTGAACAATGGAGAAAATCAATTGTCAAGGTATTATATAAAGGGAAAGGAAACCCGAAAGACCCCAACAAATATAGAGGTATCGCTCTGGAAAATTGTCCCTTCAAAATTTTCACCAAATTAATAACAGGACGAATAAGGGAGGAAATAGATGAGCATCTACCAGAAAATCAATTCGGGTTTAGAAAAGGAAAGTCAACTCTAAACGCAATCGAATTCTTGTTGAAACATATTTGGGAAGCATTAGAAGACAGAGAGAAATTTTATACCGTCTTCATAGACTTCACGAAGGCCTTCGATCTACTAGACAGGCAACTAGTGATAGAAAAACTAAAGGAGACACTAGGAAACCAACAACATATGGACGAACCTCATCAATACACTGCTGAGCTGGAATGAAATATATGTCTCAGATAACATCGTCATGTCAAAACCGATCATTCAAACAAATGGAGTACTGCAGGGCGATCCACTTAGCCCCTTACTGTTTATACTAGCAACCGAAGAAATCCTTAGAATTACCCAAAAAAGATGGTATCTTCTCGTGCGCATATGCGGACGACATCGTAATCGGTTCCAGAGACATAACAACACTTCAGGAAACAATACACGAAGTGGAAAAATGGTGCTCCAAGAACAAGCTGGACATTAATATATCAAAAACGGACACAATGATCTTCAGAAACGGAGGAAGAGCCGCCATATATGAAGAGATATACATAAGGGAGAAACTAAACTGAAAATAGTACCAGACTTCAAATACCTAGGTATCACGCTACAAACAAGCGCAAAATGCTTCACAAAACATATCACAGAAAAGACAACCCAGGCAAATAATGGCAATGCACGAAATAAGAAACATTAGATCTCTCACCTTAGAGACGGCAATGCTATTATTTAGAGCAAAAATTCTACCAATACTGACATACGGCATAGAAAACATATGGACACATTTAACAATGAAGAATCTTTCCTCTCTAGAAAGGGTGAAAGCGAGATATATAAAGGCAGTATTAGGAGTGTCAAAAGTAACACATTCAAGACTCGCATACCTACTGGCGAAGGAAAACTTTCCCCATCGACGACCTCAGAACAAGCGTACTCTTGCCCAGCACCAGCGCATCTGAGCAGCTGCTAGCAACATTGAACAGAAAAAGGGAAGAAATACATCCAGAATTCTACAGCACCGGGGCAATGGTGGACCGTGCGTGGACAAAAGAAAATTTCGAAATGAGACACGTCATCACTAGGTTGGCAGTCCATGGATTCCACCACCTGATATGCAGCAACACAAAATTTCATGAAGCAAATATAGACTGTAAATGTACGCTATGCGAAAAATCGTGTGACCGATATCACATTGAGCTATGCACAGAAAGAACAAAGACAATGTGTGAATATGCACAAAATCCGGTGTCAAACCAGATATTCAATTTCGGTTTTCCGCGGTTATCGTCTTACAGATTAACAAAATAATGTAAAAATTCTCGATTATTAAGAAACTGCATAACTACTTTCTTGAGACAGTGTAACGCGTTTATGATGCAAAAAATCCAGTATAAGTATATAACTTCAAAATTGTCTTGGAAAATTTTATTTTCTCATAGTTTGACCACAAAATGTCAAATTTTTCGAAACTTCAAAAAATGCAAAACTACTATCTAGAGACGTTGTCCCGGATTTATAATGCAGAAAATCCGGTATAAATCCAAAATTTCAAAAATGAGTTTTCCGTGGTTATCGTCTTACAGATTAACAAAAAATGTAAAAATTCGCGATTATTAAGATAGTGCAGAACTACTATCTTGAGACTGTGTAAAGCGTTTATGATGCAAGAAATCCAGTATAAGTACCGAATTTCAAAATTGTGTTGGAAAATATTATATTCTTACAGTTTCACCAGAAAATGTCAAATTTTTCGAAACTTCAAAAAATGCAAAACTACTATCTAGAGACTGTGTCCCGGAATTAAAATGCACAAAATCCGGTGT
>JASPKZ010003699.1:0-39058 GCA_030220185.1 Diploptera punctata | reverse complement strand
CAGACACGCGGAAAGAAGATACCTATCCCAACGTACATTTAATGTCGTATCGCGACGTAATGATTTACTTTAATGTAGCCAAAGATAAATATATATCAGAGCTATTTGTATATTCAAACCAAACGCTTTAAATATCTTAATGAGAATTTCTAAGTAAAAAAAATTCGGAACACATAAATCAATTTTATAGATCCTATCGATGGGAAAATCAGTATAGTTGTCGGGGGGGGATACGACTGATGGTGGATAGTCATAAGAGTGTATCTATAATCTTACAAAAAATAATTTTGAAATCTTCCTAACATCATTTTTTGCTTAAATAATGGCATTGTACATTTTTATTTGGATGACACATTGTGCATTTCTGAATAGATTTATGTATAGACTTGAAGTAAAGAATTCTATATTATGTATTTTTCCATGATGTATATTGTAACAATTTTGTGACTAAGTGGGAACACTTGAAATATTTTGATTAGAACATATCTTTCACTTTAACATTAAAACATTCATTTATTTACATTCAGTTGTATTGTATTTCAATTTTCGCTCTTCGGACAAACTTGAACCTGTTTTCCGGCCTTGTTTCCTCCAGTTTTTTTAATACATATCGCGCGATATGCTTTTATGTCACTGTAATTCTTTAATAATGTGATCTATGTTTGCTGAAAGGAATATATCAAATCTGTTAAAGTAACCAACAAGGGCATATTAAAAGAATTCATAATCCGGTCTATAACAAGAATTTATATTATGAATAATTATATAATTTATTTGTCTTTTGAAAGTCATGTGTCCTTTTCCTCAGGCCATATTTGCATGCATATTTCGCGATTTGTTTTGGTCATAACTCCGGAACCCAATTTATAAATATGTTCGGGATCTTAATATTTTCTCTCATTTATTAGATTAATTTTGTACGCTTATTTCTAAAAGAAGGTTTCTGAAAGAAATTTGGTTATTATTTTCCATGTCCTGAGTTTGTGTTTAAGTAATGATTTATTAAAATGCTAATTAATTGAGTTACATAAACATTCTTGACTCTTGTATTGGCAAAATACTAATTTGTGTCAGTTATTTAAACACTTATTTGGCCTTATAAATCTATTTGGTACTTAATAGTTTCTATAATTGACTAGATATATATTTTTGTACGCTAATTTCTAAAATAAGAAGTTTCTGAAGAAAAATGCAATAATTTTCATTGCCTGACTGTTAAATCGAATGGTGATATCCTAGTGTGCGACACAATTAAAACATTACCTTCACTACATTATATCCAGCATTTGTAAATATTCATCTAAGAACTTACTTACTTTATTTTATGTTATATTATTCTCTTCTTCTTTCTTCTTCTTCTTCTTCTTCATGAAATTAGGCCTTTGACCTGTTTTCAAATCAAGTGGGATTGTAATGATCCTCCCACTAGTAATGGGGGAAGAAATTTTCTCTGGTATTTCGGCCAGTATGGGACCGGTGGCCACCCAGCATCGTGATGCGTTTGGGTATGCCTAAACAAGAAGTAGCGCTCCAGGGGAGAACCAACCATTTATAACGGGCTGGGTGGACTCGACATCTTACCACAATTCCCCCTCACTTCCCTGATTATCACTAACTCTGTGATTGACACATGTGGATGTCAGCCAGCGCCGGCTGTTAGGCTAAGGGCCTTGTAGGCCTGGTCGCGCCAGGAGTTTCTTTTTCCCCATCATAAATGGCGTCCAACATTTCTATGTCCTGTTGGTTTTGTACTGTAGTAACGCAGCTGGAGTGATTCTATCTGTATCACATTCCTTACCAGTCCATACCAGTTTTTTCTCATGTTTCAATTCTATTTGTTAAATTAAAACTTAAAATGTTATTTATTTTATATTATTATTTATATTTTATATTATTTAATGTCCCGCGCCGTAATCCGAGCGGTTAAGGTAGGGCAGCCTTTGCGCCAGCTTACGGGACTGCGCTGTCGAGTCTCCATGGGGAAAGCCATTTTCTCATGGTATTTCGGCCAGTATGGACCGGTGCCTGCCCACCCAGCATCGTGAGGCAATTGGGGTAGCTACAACATTAGCGGCTCCAGGGTTGAGGAACCAGCTATAACGGCTGGGGGAACTCGACATGCTAACCACTTGTCACCCCTACACTGGCTGTTTGATCCCCTACCTCTGTGATTGACACATGTGGATGTGCAGGGGCCATCATCCGGCGATAAAGGGCAACCGCTGAAAAGTGGGAAGACCCGCAATCGGAATCATCGGAATATAATTTTAAATTCTATTATTTCCATGTGTCCACCGATGGGCTCGAGGTAGCTTGCTGCCTTGTCACGCAGCAGGTCCAGGGTTCGATTCCCGGGTCGGGACAGGCTCCTGGTGAGTTTTTTTCCGGGGTTTTTCCTCACCTGTAAGACAAATGATGTCGGAAGCTTAGGCCCACCGGTCCACGAAAATCATCCGCCCATCATCATCCGCCTTATCATTATCATCATCATCATCCTTCAACACCGGTGTTGGGAAAGCAACGGAAGCTACCACACCTACAATTCCTAAATAATTGGCAAGCATAGCATGAAAATGCTATGATTGCCGTGAAAGACCTGCCCTTCGGGCAGAATTAATTATGGATGAATGGATATTCCATGTTTTTGGTTTAGTAGCCTATTAGTTTTTTTGTTGTAATCACATCACCATTGTATTTTGTTTCGTCTATTTTTAACAATGTCTTCAATTATGTAATTTTTTGTATATTCGTTACTTGAGTGGGAGGGAATGCCTTGTGGATTAACTCTGCCAGCTTAAAATATAGCATTATTATTATTATTATTATTATTATTATTTATTATTATTATTATATTATTATTATTGATAGTATGTCCACCGCTGTAGTCTCGAGTAGCGTGGCTGCCTTGTCCAGGCATCGGGCCCGGCCCCTGTTCGAATCCCCAGTCTGGGCAGTTTTTTCTGTGTGAGGTTTTATATCGGGGTTTTTTCTCACCTGTAGACGAAATGTCAGGAAAACTTTAAGGCCCAAAAAACGGTCCCCCGAAATCATATGGCCATCATCATCATCTCCTTTCATCATCATCATCATAATCCGCATCATCCTTCACCGGTGTGAAAAGCAACGGGAAGCTACCACACCTACACAATTCCCATTAAGCTGCGAGCAATACATGAAAAATTCTATGATTGCAGTGAAGGAAACTGGCCTCGGGCAGATTACTATGGATGATTATTATTCTTATTATTATTATTATTATTTATTATTATTATTATTATTATTATTATTAATTAAATATTAATAATATAAAATAATAATTATTTCAAGCAAAACTTTTCGCCTCTTTCAAAAGCCCGACTTTGAATGCCGGACAGCCATAGGGCCTATGAATTGATAGCATCGTTTGGAAAAAGCATTACTATGACAACGGACCAATATGGCTGCTATTAAACACAGTGCTATGCATGACTACGAATATTTTAGAATGCGCCATTCTGAATGCTGTTAACGGAATGACTATAGCGTACTGTTTTAAATACAATCAAAAACGACCCCGACCCTAGGTGTATAACAGGCTCCTGTCCTTAATTAGTAAGGAGTGTGAGGTGTTTTTCAACAAGCTCAACTATGACATTCAGTTTATTTGGACGAGAAACTATGGGACATTAGCAATACTTCATACAACATACATGTCATCATAAATATTACTACTAATGCAAACTGCGCAATTTGCGCTCAGAGATCGGTAAAGCAGCGAGAAACCATTACAATCAAAACTGTAAACCGCTGGCATCTCATATAGCCCTATTGTAAATTAAATAATTTCTACAGATTTTTTTTCTCTTGTTTAAATCTCTTCTTTTTTGTAGGCCTAAGTAGTTTTACATGCCGCTGCCTCTACCTCATGAAGGTTGAGTTTGATTCAATACATCCATCCAGTAGGAATTCTGTCTGCCCGAGGGCAGGTCTTTCACTGCAAATCAGCGCATTTGTCAATGTTATTGCTTTGTAGCTTTGCTAGGGAATTGTAAGTGTGAGCTAATCATAAAACTAATAGTATTTTCACACATAAAATATTTTATGTCCCTATATTGAAATCGACCGCAAAAGAGGGATATTTTGAGGACGTGCTGAATTTCAAACAACACCTAGGAACAATATAAACACAAATATGAATGGATGCAAAAGAAAATTAAACCTAGGCCTCAGACTAAATGTTTAATTATTAAAAAATTAATGAATATTGTTTTATAATTTCTACTACAGTACTTTAAAAGAAAGATGTTTCATTATTTTGCATTTTCTCTTATATATAATATATACATTCACATATATCATCGTAATATTGAATTACTAATTTAATCCAATTTTTGTTTCGTTATTGTGACCGGAGTTAATAAAAATTTCACTTTTTGCGTGTAATATCAAAACACAAAAACGATCATGTTAATTGACTATACACGATAGTGATATTTTATTTCTCTAACAGATTTAGTTTGTAATCCGTTTAATATTGTGTTTCCATACAACGTTTTGAATAAACCCCACTGATTTTAAGAAGTTCTCACGAGCCATATTGAAGAAGTTTAGAATAAATGAATCCTACAGCTATATTACATGACTTACTTGTATATCGGGGAATATCTGAAAGTACAGGCGGGCGACGGCGATTGTTCGCTTGATCCCGTAAATTTTTCAATTTACAACATCTTCTATTAATTTCTGTGCCTCCAACACCCAAGATTATTCACTTTTGGAATTCCGGTTCCGCCATTTTACCTGAAAGTAGAACAAAGGGAAGACGGAAATACTTGCCGACTTACGATCTTTGACAGCTAAAGTGGGTAGGCGTGTTGGCCAATGACTTGATTTGAGACGAGAGTTGGTTTTCATGGCTACTCTCTAACGTCACAGAAAGTGATTAAGGCGTGGCCAGACTTGAGATTTGAGACGGAGAGTTTGTTCATGCATTACTCTCTACGTCCAACAGAGAGGCTGGAGGGCCTCGATTCCCTGAATAGGTTGGTTCAAGAATTCGGCCCTAAACGAATACTAAAATATATGCAACCAAGAAAATTAAATTGTCTACATATATAAAAAACAAATAAAATGATGAATATAGAAAACTAATGTTACGATTGGTATACTTGATTTAAACAAAGAAAATATTTGTTCTTATTTTTTAATATATTTTCATAAATAATTTAAATTTTGATGTTAAAAGATACTTCAGTGAAGTTTACAAGTTAGTTTGTTATTAAATAATTCTTTAGTTTGTTTTTGAACGATGTTATAGTTTGAAAGTCTCTGATTAAAGCGGAAGGAATTCCATGTTTTGGCAAGTGGCCTGTAAGATAGCGAATAATACACATGTGATGAGAGGAATATAAGGACAATGTGCTGAGGGGATCAGTGTCAAGTATGTGTGGTCGGGATAGTTGATCATCGGCGTGATAAATAATTAGGCGATGAAGGGAACCTTCGGCCTTGATATTTCCGACAAGGAAGGAATGTTCTGTAGAGATACTGGAATGAAGGTCCGGAATTTTATGGCTGTGCCGGTAGTTCGATTCAACCAATTCGAGACAACTTTCTCGCCTTGCCCGCTAAAATTAAACGTCATTATTACGACGCATCATAATATTATGTGGATAGCTTAATAATTGGTCTGTTCGACTTTAAATCCTGATGTTTCTGCTCTCGTAAGGGACAGCATGTCGGTAAGTACTTTTACAATTAAAAAACAACATTCACTGGTATTAGAGAAGCAGGTCATAGTAGAGCGGACATAAGCTCTACAAATATCCCTATTCCGAACTAATGTTTTCCAAATCACTCTCTTATAATTCATGTCCCTCACATGGTTATGTTATTCTAATTCCCCCCTACTGGGAGCTTTCCCTCTGGTTTTCCAACAAGGAATTTTCCACCCCCCGCTCTCGTTCTCTTTCGTGTCATAACTTCCCTCCCATCGCGGTCTAACGTTTTATTGTCTATTACTTCAGGTTTCTAAAAGATCACGCAGCTCGCTGTAAATGTAATCTGCCATGCACAACTCTTCTCGCTTTCTGTGGTAGGGTCCAAAATTTCTACGAACTTTTTTCCTCTACTTATATGGAGGCTAAACTTGTACTCTTATTTTGGTGAGCGGAAAAACATTATAAGTAGGTATAATTAGAGAATAAAGTGTTTCTTCGGATTTTTTTTCCTGGACGAAGAGAGATGAAAGACAGGCGAATGAAGATACGTAAAAATTAGCTACATGATTTTATGGGAAACTGGATACAATAAGCACGGTTAACTTTCGTAAATTGCGGGTGGCAGGACATGAGGCACTAATGGGAAATGAAAAAGAGGAATGGAAACTCCTTGTAGGAAAATCAGAGGGAAAGCGCGCAGTAGGTGAGTCAATAATGAGGTGGAAGAATAACATTAAACATGATTGGAGGGAAGTAGTTTATACTGGGGATTCTTGGAAATTATTAACTCAGGATAGGGATGTATGGAGAGCTTATATCATCGCGGTTTTGAACCTACGGACTCGATAGTGCCAGTGAGATAGTAAGTTATTACTTTAGTTTGACTTCTAACTAACTAACTAACTAACACATGACACTATCGAATTCGTAGATCCATGGCCGCGCGGACAGAAGTCTCCACATATATTCATGCCCTGAGCTAATGTTTTTCCAATCAAATCACATGTAAAATATAATTCCCTCCCTCAAATCATGGTTAACGTTATTCTCCCACCTCATTATTGGTACACCATGTGGGCGTTTTCCCTCGGTTTTCCTACAAGAATCTCCCATGCTTCTCTTTCATTCCCAATTCGTGCCACATGCCCTGCCCATCACAAGTCTATGATACTTAAATGTTCTTATTATATCTGGTTTCCTATAAAGACCATGTACCTCAATGTTTACGAGTCTTCTCTATTGCTTGTCTGTTCATCTCTTTTAGTCAAAAAAAATTTCCTAAAATATTTATTCTCAAATACTCATAATCTCTCTTCCCTTAAAGAGTCTATGTTTCACTTCCATATAGTATAACTGGAAGAATAATAATTTTATATATTTTCAGTTTAATGTGTTTTTTTTTTTTTTGAGAAGTTGAGACAAGTTCCTGTAATGCATAATAGCATGTGTTTCTAAAAATGAGTCTATGTTTAATTTTCTTGAGCATCTCATTCCAATTTTGAATTATTGTTCGTAGGCATTTCAATTCAGGTCACTTTTTTCAAAATGTTCCCCATTTGTCATTGACTATCTTTTAGCACTTATATAATGTATTTCTATGTGTGAACATATAATTTAGTTTAATTGATATTTTACTTCCCCAGTCCCAATTTCTTAGTGTTACTCAATAGAGTGAGTGTATTGACCATTAGTATATTCTCGCTACCGTCCTAATAATCTACATCATCAAAATAAACTATACAGGGGGTTATTGGAAAATATTACTACGGTATAACAATAATAATAATAATAATAATATAATATAATAATAATAATAATAATAATAAAATAATAATAATAATAATAATAATAATAATAATAATAATAATAATAATAATAGCTTTATTTTACCTGGCAGAGTTAAGGCCTTAAGGCCTTGTCTGCCACTCAACCAGGTTTCTAAAAAAATACAAAAAAATAGTCTTACATCTAAATTACAATAAACATAACAACATTACATGTTATAAATACAATACAATTAATACTTATAATGTATTTTTTATTTACTGTAGATTTAACGAATTTTAATGTATAATAAGTACAAGATACATAAAAAAAAGAGATGGATAGAGTGCTTATATCCAGCGCGGCCATTAAAACCTATAATGCCAGTGAGTAGGTAGTAGTTAGTTAGTTGACTTTTAGGCCTAAAGTATTGCCAATAGCATAAGTCCATGTGTGGAAGTTGCATTCAGAGAAAGTGAGAAGATGTAACAATCAGTTCAATTACGGTCCGTACTATCTGCAGTCACAGAGAATTGAGGTAATTAATTTCATTTTGCAGCTCATTTCACTATCTCTTTCCCCTCAATTTACAGTAGGTTGACGTGCTCTGGTTTCCATTGACAGCAACATATTGCTCTGGAGTCCTGCGTTTGTTTTAAGAGTGTAATCCTCCCCTGCAACATTTCATTTCGATTTAATATGATTTATTTTGTTTGAACAACTATATTTTGATTAAAAGGATCGAGATGGGAGAGAGAGAAAGGTTATTATGTGTGTCAATGACGTATCAATTGAAATTCGAATGAACATAATAACACTGATATGGAATTTTGTCAATGTGCGCTGGACTTGCATGTTCAAATAACCTGCATCAACAGTTCACTCACTAGGTTCTTTCATGCGTTCATATTACGAATAAAATGTCACAGTATTTGGCGCGAAACATCCATAGACTTTTTTTTAATGTTTAGTTCCCATCAGTGTTTCCTCAACTGACGATCTCGATCCATCAAAGAGTATATAACTAACTCACTGGCACTATCGAACCCGTAGGTTCATGGCCGCGCGGACATAAGCTCTCCATATCAACCCTATCCTGAGCCAATGTTTTCCATCAATCCCCTGTATAATCTCTACTTCCTTTCAAATCATAGTCAATGTTATTCTCCACCTCATTTCTTGGTCTAACCACCTGGGCGTTTTCCCTCCGGTTTTCCTACAAGAAGCTTCCATGCACGTCTGTCATTCCCCATTCGTGCCACATGCCCTTCCCATCCGCAGTCTACGAGACTTAAACTATCCTCATTAATATCTGGCATCCTATAAAGACCATGTAGTTCATTGTTATGTAGTCTTCTCCATTCACCTGTCTGTTCATCTCTCTTTGGTCCAAAAACCTTCCTAAGAACTTTATATCAAAGAGTATATAGATATATTAGAAAGATGTATTAATGAAGTGGAGTAATCAATGTAGGGAAATGGGAATCAACATTAATGGCCATTTACTGCACAATTATTATTCGCTGATGACCCAGATTATAATAGGACAAGATAAAGAAGATATAGAATATATGATCCAGAAAAGTTGGTCGATTCATTTGAGGTAGGAGGACTGAAGGATAATTATATTTAAACAGAATATATGGTAATCGGAGGAAATTCAGAACCACTACAAATAAATAATATGATAATTAAATGTGTTGAAGAATTTGAATATCTTGAATCTATAATAGATAAATCTGGTACTTGTGAAATGATATTATTAAACAGAGTAAATTGTGCAAGGAATACGATTAATCCCTGAATGGTCTTTTATGGAATTGAAATTTGACCAGAAAAAAAAAAAAGAGATTTACAGACATAATAAAAATATACTTACATATAGATCAGAAAGCTGGACAATAAATGAAAGGATGCAGAAAAGAATCTGGGCGACAGAAATGGATGGATTACGGAGAAGTATGAGAATATCCAGGCTACAACATATTCAAAATACATATATCAGACAAGAAATGGATCCACAAGAAACTGTTATCGATAGGATAACAAGAGAGCTCTACAATGGTATGGACATGTACAACGGATGTCGGAAGACCAGTGCCTAAACAGGTGTTGGATTGGATGGTACCAGGCAGAAGGAGGAGGGGGTGAGGTGAAGTCATGAGGGAATATATGATGCCATGATGAAGAGGGGTAGGAGAGATGGATAATGGGAAGATAGGAATCTGTGGAAAGAAGGAATCAAGGGCAAACTGCTGCAAAGTGGAAAGCCTGTTATTAAGTAAGTATTAAGTAAGTATATCGATCCATAGTAATTCTGACCGAAGGCAGGTCCTTCACTGCAATCATAGCATTTCATGCTATGCGTGCAGCTTTACTAGGGAATTGTGTAGGTGTGGTAGCTTCCTGTTGCTTTCCACAAGTAAGTATATAGTGCCATAAATTGTGATGGTATGTAAAAATCTAGAGATTAATGTGACTGTTTAAAACTCTTGCCCCAAAGCAGGGTCAATGACCAATCACGTTTCAATGAATTTTGTTTTACAACGAATGACAGTCGTATTCCACCTCATCGAATTCTGTTTACCGAAATAAAGAAAGCTCCTCCTTTTTTTAATATTCTGAACAGGTCAGAGCATTATTTTGCAGTGACTGACTCTCCAACAAATTCGTTGAATATAGCAAATAAGGAGCAGAATCCTTGGAACTACATATTACATAATTGTGTGTTTCAACAATTGTGCTTTTAATAATGATTTTACTGAGTTCTTTCCTAAAAAAATAATTAATAGCCTAAAATATTGCTTTATTTTTATTATATACAACTTTCCTCATTAGAGGATTGCCTCAAGGATAATGTGATACAGACAATTTTTTTTTTTTTGGAATTGATGAAATATATTTTGTAAATACATTTTTAAAAAATCAAATTGTATGCCTAATTGAAGTATACATACTATAAGGTTACAAATTTTGTAAATATGGTTTCTTAAAATTAAAATTGATCCTCTAATGGCAGCGATGACAATTTTAGAAAGATACGCCCCTGTCCAAATCTAAGGAATATACAGTTTCATATGTTTCATTATTTCTCCACTAGGGTGCATTCATACAATATTGCGATCTTAGTGGGTTATCGCTATTGCGATCCTATTTGGCAATAAATAATATGATCAAGTTTGCAGTGAATAAATATAACCACAAATTTCTGATTTGTTTTCAAGCATCGCCGTTTACATTAAATATAAAAATATTTAAAAATGCCGGTAACTATATTTAAATACTGATTTTTTTAAGCAAACAGCTTAATTGTATTCGTTAAATAGTCCTAACTGATGTCACTCTTTATTTCCAAATCCTCTAGATAAATTGGAAATCACTCATGGCATTACTGTCAATGACCGATCATGTTTCAATGAATTTTTTATTTACAACCATCACAGTCGTTTTTCATTCGATTTTATCAATTTAATTTAATCGCATTAAAATCAAGCTCCTCCTTTTTAACATTCTGAATAGGTCATAGCATTATTTTGCAGTGACTGACCTCTCTAAGAAATACGTTGAATATAACAATTTATATATGAAGATGTAAGGCTCCTTGAATATATGACTCCCAGATTGTATATATATATAGTGCACGAATGCAACCAGATTCTGCTTGCGAGATATAACAAAAAACGTTTGTAGCAATTAATTATTGCACAAAAAAACCATTGTTTGCACTTTCTTAAACGTATTATTTCCCAGGTGTTTACGTTCCAGAAAGATATAATTGACATATTTACATCACAGGACATCAGAAATTAATTAATAACCTATCCATCCATCCAGGCAGATCCTTCATGCTATGCTTGCAGCTTTACTAGGGAGTTGTAGGTGTGGTAGCTTCCCGTTGTTTTCCATACCGGTGAAGGGTGATGATGATGATGATGGCCATATGCTTTCGGGGACCGTTTGAATAACCTATAATGTTGGTTATAAACAATTTGATGTTTTAATTTTTTCTCTCACTAGGGTGCATTCTTACAATATTGCGATCCTTTGGCAATGAATAATATGACCTGGTTGCAGTAATGAACAAATGAAACATAATAAACGTTTCTCATTTGTTTTCAAACATCGCCGTTTACATTAAATATGCCTATATACTCGTAAATACTTTAAATAACTACATTTCAATAATGATTTGTGAGTAAACAGCTTAATTTTATTCATTAAATAGTCCCCTAACAAATGCCACTCTTGATTTCCAAATTCTCTAAATAAATTCACTCGTCACATATGGAAACCACTCGTGGCATTACTTATGATAATTGTATTGATAATAATTAATATAAACATTATGACACAGTTAATAGTAATGGCTACATATGTGGTAACTCATATAATAATAATATAATAATAATAAATAATAATAATTTCTTTCGTTTAGATTCTGAGCATGTATAGATCTCCTCAGAATGGGTTACCAACCCATCGCTGAGAAAGTTCAGTGGTGGGTTGCCATCTTGAGGCCTCTGAACTTGCCTGTTTTTCTGTTTGGGAGTGCTCCCATAGCCAGTTGGTCCGGTTTGTGAGCGCCGGATACTCACTCTCGCCCTCTCCCATCTGCTGTAATTATGAGTTACATTGTCCAGGGTCCAGAGGTCATGACGAGGACGTGGGAGTAGGATTTGCTGGTAGAGCTGCCTGGTGTTATGATATTTGGCTTTACACAACATTTTTATAGAGCATGTCAATCTGGCATTAACAGCTCCGCTGTGGCCATTGTCAGCCTTTATATTAAGAATATAAAATATATGTATATAAAATTGTACCTTTCTTCAAAATTGATGTATAAATCCATCAGTAATAAAATATTTATATGGTATTACAAAATCTTCTATAAAATGTACACATTTCATATGGTTGCTAAGGTAAACAATTTTCATAATTATATATAGTTTTAGTTATTTGAAGCCATAATTCACTATGAAAATATAATACGTATTACTATGTAAAACAATCCATAAACCTTTCATAAAAACTTATATATCAAAATGTATCACAATATTTATATAATTATCTCTCAAAAACCTATAAATATGGAGCACTTAATACTCGGTGTTTTCTTATGTCTACAATGTAAACATAACACACACGAATTCGAATAAAAATAAATAATCAAATCAGCAAAGCAGATAGACTAATATCCCAAGGTGTAAAACAAGGCTGTCCACTTTCCCCTCTTCTATTTAATTTATATAGAATGAAATCATAAAATTATGGCAAAACCAATCACAATCACACCTTTATGATTGATGGTCGACCCCTCAACACATTAATGTATGCAGATGATCAAGTAATATTGGCTACTTCTGAAGATCACCTACAAAGAGCAGTACATAGATTGTCAAATATAACCCAACATTATAATTTACAAATTTCGGTAAGACAAAAACTATGGCGTTTCAAGGGAAAATACCGGTACGAACTAAAATTGTTATTAAAAACAATATAATAGAACAAGTTAATAGCTTTACTTATCTTGGCTGCAATCTTCCTACGACACATGTAAAGACATAGACACAAAATTGGTCAAATTTTAAAAACTTATAGGAACAATAAAAGCATTCTTTTCCGAAAGTACGCCCAGATACAATTCTAAAATTTTATAAAACAATGGCTCTTCCAACTCTACTTTATGGTTCTGAAACCTGGACTCTTACTACAGATAAATTAAATAGGATAGTAGCTGCAGAAATGAAGTTATTAAGACCTTTAGCGGGTTATACGCTTTATGATCACATGCGTAATGAAGATATCCGCAAAGCTCTCAACACACCATCAATAAGTGAAATAATTCAAAAATATCAAAATAATTGGCATGAACACCTTCTTAGAATGCCAAACAATAGACTACCCTCTGCAGCTATTGAACTACAGACCCACAGGGCGAAGAGACCCAGGAAGACCTAAGAAGAGATGGAGGGATCAATTTATTTCCTGAAGCCGAACAGGCCAATGGCTTAATCCATGCCTGCCATTGATGATGATGATGATAATAATAATGTCTCTATTTTAACTTGAAACAAATACAATAAATGAATACCTTAAGCTCCAGTAGGCCTATTGTTTATTTTCCTACATAATATAATCTGCCAGAGAGTGGCTGGTATTCATCTCTAGGCCATGCCATCTCCGTCTTCCATAAGTTGAGGTTCTAATCTTTCAATTGTTCCTGATATTATTTTTAAATAAATATTTGTTAGCACATGATGTTGAATAGAGTGGGCCAGTTAGAGTAGGTTCTGCATGACCCACATAATATAACGAGAGACGGGCTGTAGTCGCTCTTCGCGGAAAGCTTGGTTCTTGAATACCGGCCTAAATCTCTTTGTACATCATATGTTATTATCCAGAAACCCGTAGGCATACAACTCCGAAGATCTTTCATTAACTTAATCTTCTTCTCTTATCTTGTAAGCCCATGTTTCCCTTAACAGAGATTTAGGTGCTCTTCCCCAACAGGGAATAATTTGAACCATACTAATTTAGTTACACTTGTTTTCATATATATGTCATTTTGAGTGGTCCGTGGTCAACGTTCCGCCTCATACTGACATCTAGGAAACCAAGGCAGTACTAGGACGGGAAAGTTCGGTAAATTTTGCTTAGAGGTCTTTCATTCAGGCTTAAGGAACTTTTACGAGCCTGAAAATCTTCAGACTCGGGAACCACGGCTTAAAGTCCCTCCCGGACGATTTGCTCCTTGAATTTTTCCATCCTAAAAAATCCATCGACCTCGGTCGGGTTTGAACCCGCGACCGTCGTGACCAGAGGCAAGGAGCATAACCACTAGTCCACCGCGGACGATTTAACTTAATCTACTATTTCAAATAGGCCTACCACTATATTTTGCCTTGGATTATACCACTTGTCCTGTCATTCGCTTGTACTAACGGTGGAAGGAAACACTATCCCCGTCTTTATCACTAGTGCCTTTGCATCCCCCTCACCGGCCAAAAAGTTAACGCCGTCGGTCCCAATGGAATCACTCCTTTAGCTTGCTGATAATATGAAATTTATATTCTAAAAGACTAATTACGACTTCTTAAAATAGCCAAATGACTCGTCATTTAAGTGGTAACGCGCATGAATAGATTAACGAGATTCCCTCTGTCCCTATCAACTATTTTATATATAGCCTATTTATAGGGGAGGATTGATGTTCCTCCTCGCGGTCATAGGTCAACCCAAGAATGGTAGTATGAGTCATGAGAGAAGAAACTGGTGTACTGGACCGAAAGACGACCTACAACTCACATAACATCTTAGAGTAGACTTCAATACATCTGTAGAATACTGGGCTAGCGTAATATTATTTCAGGTCGCAATGCTAAAGGTAATCTGCCCGCCCAGTCCGAATAAAAAACTGAACAACACAGTTCTGCAAATATAAATTCCAGGACTTTAGGCCTATATATATATATATATATATATATATATATATATATATATATATAGCGAACAGTTTGGCAGTAAATATAGAGATAAAATTAAGGAGTGATTAATATGTAATAAGTTATTACATATTGATGTCATTCTCCTTTCATAATCTGAAGGTGATTTACAAAGTTTATATCAATTTAATATAAATGCCAGAAAATACAACATGGAAATTAATACGAATAAGACTAAATGCTTAACAGAAGAACCAGTAAGATGCAAATAAGAAGTGGTAAGAAAAATTATAGAACAAGTATCAGAATTTAATTATTTAGGTGTATTAATAACAAACATAAAAAATCTAGTAAAAGAAGTAAATAAACAAGCTGATTAAGCAGCACAAATATTAGGATATATTACTTACTAACTGGCACTATCGAACCCGTAGATTCATGGCCGCGCGGACATAAGCTATCCATGCACCCCTATCCTGAGCTAATGCTTTCCAATTATTCCCAGTATAATCTACTTCTCTCAAATTATAGTTAATGTTGTTCTCCCACCTCATTCTTGGTCTACCAACTGGGCGTTTTCCCTCTGGCTTTCCTACAAGAAGCTTCCATGCACGTCTTTCATTCCCCATACGTGCAACATGTCCTGCCCATCGCAGTCTCAAGCGAGACGAAAAAAGCACCTTGGTCGAAGGAGTGACGACCTTTCATCGTAAAAATACAACCGTCAAGAAATGCGGACATGGGTTCAACTGGGGTAAAATGTCCCCCATTCGGTTCTCCGGGCAGGGACTACTTCAGGAAACCCATGCAAAAGGCTCAGTATCAGGATATATGAAAGTTTTAATTTGGCGCAACAAACTTATCTCAATAGAAAACAAAATCCGCATATACAAGATGATAGTTTGACCTGTTATCGTGTATGGAACAGAAGCTAGGTCTGATATAACAAAAACTAAACAAATAATAAGCAAATGTGAAATGAAGAACTTAGCAACTACTATTCAGGGGAAAACATTATTTGATAAGATACACAACACAGAAATTAGAGACAAAGTCAAGTTTAAGACATAGCCACATTTATTACAGACAGACGAAAATATTGGAAAGATCATATAGAAAAAAATGGAAGACAACAGACT
The DNA here is from genome assembly GCA_030220185.1 of Diploptera punctata. Taxonomy (NCBI): domain Eukaryota; kingdom Metazoa; phylum Arthropoda; class Insecta; order Blattodea; family Blaberidae; genus Diploptera; species Diploptera punctata. The sequence goes on along the minus strand of JASPKZ010003699.1, from coordinate 23,011 downwards.
TGCAAGAAGAACTAATAAAGATAGACCAATAGATGGGAGAAGAGCAAGAGGAAGACCAGCCAAGAGACGGATAGCCATTGGATGCATATCCAATATATCTTTCTCCGAGGAACGATTTGGGAAATAAACAGGATGAAAATCCTACAAATAAAGAATAAGAAGAATAAGAATATAAAATGCTAATAAATGTGAAAATTAAAATTTGACAGAAACTCCTAGGCTTATATCTGATATAAATATCTTATCAGACAGATTCTTTGTGACATATAAAGACAGGTTGCATTAAGGTAAAGAGCTCTGGTAACATTACAGTAGGGGCATGAATCTAACAAGCCTTGGCTTCTACATTATTTTTAATTAAAGCGACAAACCATATACTAATTATTATGAGGTTTGAGGGATGTTTTCCCCTGGGACACACAACATCCCTCTTTCCGCAGGATCAATGTCTCTCACAAAGGTGTTTCGCTGCCATATTTAATAAGCAGCGACCTTTACACAACTTTTAATATTATCAAAATCACTCCGCGACATTTAAAGGGGAAGGAGTTACTTTTCTCATAACGTAAAAGGTTACCACACAATTTACGTATAAGATAGGCCTACTGTCATTTCAAATATTTTATCCTGTTAAGTTATTTCCAGTAAAAATGTATTCAGGCCTACAACATTTTAATGTCATTTTTGTTTTTCATTATTAAATCTGCTTCGGAAATAATAGTTTATCCAAAATTCCCAAATTGTATTAACTTATTAGGAAATCTGGGCTACTGGACACCAGAATAATTTAAAAGAAATCTAAATTAGAAGAACTAAAGGCTGCACAAGAATGGATCGGTTAAAGAATGAAAATATAAGAACAGAGTTAAATATATATCCTGTAACATGGACTTGCGACCTGAGTACGCAATATGTCTAGTATATCATGGATATGTAAAATGTGTGATTATTGTAATGTGTAACTCGTCATTAGATAATTATCATAAGGTATGTTTGATTACTTCATAGTAATGAAAGATGGAACCATCTCATATCAAATTAAGTTAAACGTGACGCCACATTATATAAGATTTAAGGGTTTGTATGTGTAAAGAAAAATAATTACTTTAAGAACGGAGATATTTATTGTTTAGGGGAAAACATGTGCAGCTGTGTTTTACAAATATACTCTTTCATAGCACCCAATTTCCTAAACAAATATTAAAATGCTGACACCAAGTTATCATATGAATTAATGAACTTACACCTAGGGCGTTGGCTCTCTGCTTTATATAAATATGTGTTACTTTAGTTTTAAGCCAGACAGATTGTTAGTCTACCTCTGTAACATTCGTTACGTCTCATATTAAATTTTATTCTTCAAAGTCTGTGTTTGTTCCTCAGCATAGCCACCGAAATTTCTAAGATTCAAATCTAATCTTGAATCCGAATCACCCTCCGAATTTCAATCATTTCCTGGTTCCTCAATCCAAACATTTTATCCAATTTCAAGAAACCAGCTGCAAGAAGATCATCGCCTCCTAAGATTACACAAATTCCGAAAATCCCAACATATCCGTTCCTCCTTCAATAATCAAACCAATATAACCATATATCAATCTTCAACCTGAGGAATCCTAATCACAATATTACAATCCATTAAATGATAAAATCAAAGGATATTGAGAAAAATGGTTTAGACATGTTGAAAGAATGAACGTTACAAGATTACCAAAAGCAGTATTTAACTACAAGCCAAGAGGTTCAAGGAATGTAGGAAGGCCAGTGAAACGATGGACAGAACAACTGTGAGACGGAACAGGCAATTTGCCTAGTCCGTGAAGTGAAGAAGAAGAAGAAGAAGAAGAAGAATAAATCTGAATTTATATTTGTTTTAACATGGGTTTAAATATTATTGATTGTACAGGGTGTAACTAAATTCACATTACAGACTTTGAGGACAATATAGTAGGGATCAAGACGGTTACGTTTGGCATAGAAATTCATGTCCGAAAACGTACCGCGGACGTGTCCTGCAGCTGATGTGGGTTCAGTGTGGAAGTAGAGATATTATAGTACGCAGGTTGCTCACCTCCTGACGACTCCACATAGTCAACCTTGACTTAGTCGGAATGATAGAGATTTCCATCGATGATTCCCTTATCAATCTGGAGGACGCGCCGCCAGGTTAGCCGGCATCCATATATATATCATAACTTTCAATAATAGGGGCTACATCTCGTCTTATCCCTTTACCTCCCATTTATGCCAGATATATATATATATATATATATATATATGGTATGATAAGAAAAATAAATACCTGGACGGGATTCGAACCCGGAACTCTGAGTCTGTACCTCACCGTGTTATCCATTACACCACCAGGCGAATACAATTCAAACACTTATTTTTCTTATGTATGTATTATATTCTCCATATATATATATATATATATATATATATGTGTGTGTGTGTGTGTGTGTGTGTAATGGATAACACACTGAGGTACAGACTCAGAGTTCCGGGTTCGAATCCCGTCCAGGCATTTATTTTTTATCATACCATATATATATACCGGGCTTCCAATATAAACCCGGACCGGCCTCACGGGGTTTCACCCGTCAGGCAGCGCTCTCTCCTCGTCCGCATTTGACTCTGCCAGACGCTCGTCCTTGAACTAGTCAGTTTACTATCGTTCGACAAGATGAGACGTCAGCTGACATTAGAGCAGCGCATTTATGTGTGTAAATGTTATTATAAATACGAATCAGCTCGTCGCGTTCGGGAGGAATTTATTCGGAACTTCCCTGGACAATTACCTCCTTCCAGATCGACAATCCACGATCTTGTGACTAAATTTGAGACCACTGTTTCAGCACAAAATAAGAAACACTCGCTCCCCAGATCTAACAGTGTGTGATTTTTATTTGTGGTGTAGCCTCAAAGACAAAGTGTAGAAAACAAATCCGCACACATTGGAAGAACTGAAGAACAACATAAGAAATGAAATCAGAAACTTGACTGTGCCCGAACTACAGCGTGTCAATCTAAATGTGTTTACTCGGTATAATGCCTGTTTAACTGCGGGAGGACAACATTTCCAGCATTTTCTATAAGGTAGGAAACAGTTCAAGGACTGGTGGCAGGCAGGGTGAATTGCGGGAGGAAGAGACAGCACTGCGTGCCGGGTGAAACTCCGTAAGGCCGGCCCGTTTTTATATTGGAAGCCCGTTTTATACTTATATATTGCGCATTTATTAATTGGAATTTCGTTTCTTCTTCAATGCTGTTATCATTATCACATCTAACTTTGGGTTATAGCATAAACAGAAGTGCTAAATATAGGCCTATATATTTTACACATTTTTTTATGTTCTATAATTTAGTATTACTTGTATATTTTACGTACCTTTTTTTAATCTTTATGCTGTATATTTGTGCTTGTTGAGTGTCAAGAGAAGTATCTATTACATAACTCTGCCAAAATAAGTAAGATTTATTATTATTATTATTATTATTATTATTATTATTATTATTATTCCCCACCGTCGGTGTCTCTACCTTGACGTGGTGGTGGGGCTTGTGAGTCCTAATGACTCCATAAGCTATACAGGTGGTAGTGTAACTACCAACAGGGCCTCCCATGCCTGGCAGGTCATGGAAGAAGGTACAGACTAAAAGAGATACCCATCGAAGAAGGAGGGCTAGTAACTCATTTCCAAGATGTAAAATTTTCCGTTACTCATAGAAACATTCACGAAGTAACCCGGACTGATAACGACCACAACTACGAAGGAAGGACGTCACCATACCCCGGACCTGTAGTGAATGAACACGCAACAAGCTGCCAGCTTTCATGCGTAGAGGAAGAAGAAGAAGAAAGAAGATTATTATTATTATTATTATTATTATTATTATTATTATTATTATTATTATTATTATTATTATTATTATTATTACGTGCATGTAAACTTCTTGTAGGAAAGCCAGAAGGAAAGCGCCCAGTTGGTAGACCAAGAATGAGATGGGAGAACAACATTAACTATGATTTGAGGGAAGTAGTTTATACAGGGAATGATTGGAAAGCATTAGCTCAGGATAGGGATGTATGGAGAGCTTATGTCCGTGCGGCCATGAACCTACGGGTTCGATAGTGCCAGTGAGTAAGTAAGTAAGTAAGTATTATTATTATTATTATCACACGTATGAATCATGGGGTCTCACAGTAAATTTACAAAAAACAGAATATCTGGCAATAAATATCAATGAAAGAGAAAATTTAATATTGGAAGAAGGAAACCAAATAAATCAAGTGAAACAAGCTAAATATTTGGGAATACTTATGGATAACATTGAAGGTATAGGCAAAGAGAACATAAAACATAGAATTGAATTGAATAGATAAATAATATCATCGTTAAATTCCATATGGTGGAATAAGGATATTTGGAAAGACACAACAAAATATATTGGTAAAACATTGGTGGAATCTGTTGCAATACATGGAAGCGAGGTATGGACAATCAAGAAGTACTACAAGAATAGACTAATAACTCTAGAAATTGATTATTTACGCAGAAGTGCCAGAAAGTCTAAATTAGAACATGTCACAAATAAGGAAATTAGAAACATAATGGAAGCAGAAGAAAGCATAACTGAAAGAAATAAGGAGAAGGAATTAAAGTGGATAGGACATGTTTTAAGAATGCAGGAAGAGCGATGGCCGAAGCAAGTATATAAATGACAACCGACAAAAAAGAAGAAAAGAGGGAGACCAAAGTTAACATGGAAGGAAAACATGAAGACAGTAATGCAATATAGAGGGCTAAGCATCGAAGATGCCCAAGAACGTAGGCTTTGGAGGTTTGGCACGGGAAGACGACAGCAGATGTAAAAACCCGAAAATAGATAGACAGATTATTATTATTATTATCATCTTCTTCTTCATCCTCTCTCCATGGTATCTTTATATTGTAGTGATGGAATGGCTTGTGTGCTTAAATGACACTGAGAGCTATGCCGCCGGTACATTGTTGCCGGACAGGTCGAAGGCAATAAGCCAAGCGAGAAAAAGTACCTTGGTTCAAATAGTGATGATCTTAATACAACTGCTAAAAAATGCGAACGTGGATTCCACTGATAGAGATATCATGTCCTCGCACCGATGAACCTACGCGTTAGATAGTGCCAGGGCAATGTAAAATATATAGGGATCACACTGCAGAGCCGAGGTGACAGCTTCGATAAGCACATCAAAGAACGCGCCTTAGCGGCCAGAACAACATCAAACAGTATTAAAAACCTTAACGTTTCCTGATATTTGTCTTACAGATGACAAATATCCCAAAAGAAACCATCAACCAGGAAACTTGTCCCGACCAGGGATCGTGACACGGCAGCACGGTACATCGAGAATACAGCTGTGGATAATAATAATAATAATAATAATACACAATAATAATAATACTAATAATAATAATAATAATACACAATAATCAAAAACAGGAATGAGATACACAAAAAAAATTAAACTAGGCTGAATTCTGGAAATGTATACTGCAATGAATTACAGGGAGACAAGTTGACACAAAAACGTTAAACTGAAAATACACAAAACTGTTATTCTGCCAGTTATATTGTATGGATGTGAAATATGGACTCTCGCTTTAATACTGAATTTGCTTTGTGGCAGCCACGCTTAACGTACTCGAACATACCGACGGGGATTCCCAATCTGTGATATCGGATTGTAATAGAGCTGTATTCAGACGTGTATTTATTTTCTTGGAAAACTGCCTCATTTTAGTCATCCTTTGGAATGCAATAAATATGGCAACAAGGTCTGCTTTGTAATTATTCGTAAATTCGTAACGGTACATATATTGTGTTTTGAACCCCTTTTTTTAAAGCCTCTTATCCTATCGGGACATCTGTATACAAGGTTAGTGATAACAAAAGTTGAAGGGTTAGGAAAACTATTTCTAGTTTGAATAAATTGTGCAATGTATACCTGACCTCGATTTAGGAAGAAATTAAAAATCAAAGTGATAGTTGTGAATTATGTGGATGGGTAGCTAAGCGCAAGACAGAGTTATAGAGCAAAGATCGATTCTGAACAAGATTTGGCGGTCTTAACTGTCCAGTGCACAAGTGACCAAGTAAACAATAACTTTATTCATTTGATAATAATTGGTCCTCAGAACATAAATTTTAAAGAATTTGATTTTTTTATCTCTTTTGATGTTGCCCATAATTTTTAGGTTGGAACTACGGAAATATATATGATCGGGACAGACTCCTGGGTGAGGTTTTTTCGGGGTTCTTTCCTCACCTGTAAGACAAAAATGTCAGGAAGCTTTGGGTCCAACGGTCCCTGAAAATCCTCTTGCCATCATCATCAATCATATCATTATCATCATCATCCTTCACCGGTGTGGAATGCAACGGGAAGCTACCACACCTATAATTCCCTAGAAAAGCTGCAAAGCATAGTGTGAAAATGCTATGATTGTAGTGAAAGAGCTGCCCTCGGGCAGAATTTCTATGGACGGGTGCTTATTTCAGAAGAGACAAATATACCGCGAAAAAAAAATTATGTTGATCTAAAGTGGGTGGAAACATATGTAAATGAAATTAAAGCTTATATAGAATTTTCTTATAAATCATATAATGATAGATAGATTTTATTGTAAAAACCATAGCACAATCAATGACGTCAATTAGTATATTACGTAATTATTGTGGTATCTAAACCAGTAAATGCTAAAATATCCATTGACACTGTAAAAAGGACTCAAAGTCAATACTGAATTAATTACTTGTTTTAGGATTTCACACTATGAGGTATATTCATTTAGGTAAAATTTTACCACTTACTTCATATGTTTCCTCTTCCTTTAATTTGAATCCGTTACGGAACTTTGCATTTAATTTTCATCATCAGTATCTCTGCGAACGTTATTCTGTCGTTTTAAGAGCCGAAAGCTCACTCTGAACTTCGAAATTCCCAAGGAGAATGGCCTGACTTCCAGGTTTTTCAGTCTGTCAACAGAGGGAACGAAAGACGGCTCTACAAGACGACAGAATAACGGTCTCGGGGATATTGATGATAGAACTCAAATGTAAAGTTAAGAAACTAGTTTAAATTAAAATAAGAAGAAAATATGAGGTGAATGATACAATTTCTCTACCTGATTCAATTGTTTATTTTTTAAATTTAAAATAGGAAATAATTTCATAGCATCTGGAAGACTACTGAAAATATACACGGACACCATCTAAAACTATTGTAGGTTTTACTTAGTTTTATTCCATTTTCCAAATATTAGAGACTATTTTTTCGATACTTATGTGTATGTCCTATTGTAAGACAAAGCAATTTGAAAACAAATATCGCAATATCTCAGTTGTAGTGATGAAGACTATAAACCGAGGTATGGGGAAGTATATAACGACTATTTATTCAAAGTGTTTCCTGCACTGCACTTTCATAAATAAAAGTTTGGCCTACACTATAACACGACTTATAGTGGTATTGTATATCAGAATGAAAAAGGAGTACAAATTCAAACAGTTTAATTTCAAAATTTACATATACTCATATTATCAGGTATGGAGATAACGTTTTAACTATGCGTGTATAGCAATTAAATAGTATGTATAGTAAAAGCAAGAGCAGCAGCAGCTACAAAGGAAATCTTTGACATAAGGTTTGTATCCAAATTATCTCTAGAAACCGCCATGAAACTCTTCGATGCCAAGATCATACCTTTTTTAACATAGGTGTAGAATTAATCTCAGCACTACAATTATCCAAACACACCAGATCACGACTCGTCTACGAACTTGTCAGAGAGACCTTCCTAATAAAAGGTCTCTGGACCAAATTTAACCTACCATTTACGGAGAACTGGGGAAAACTAATGGATATGAAAGACAGAAAACAACAGAGTACTGGTCCGATTTTATTCTACAGAAACAATGGTAAATAGTCCATGGATGGAAACCAACCAGGACCTACGCCATTTTGTAAATTCCCTAGCAACGCATGGATACCGCCACAAAGTATGTAATGTGAAGACCTACAACGAGCCTAATTCAACATGTGTATGTGAACTTTGTGAACTATCTTGTAATCGTTACCACATTACAACATGTAAAAAACAACTCAAATCAATAGTTGAGACATGCAATTAATAACACTGTGAAAACGAAGTGTAGAAAGACTCAAACCTTAGTTAGTTCCATGCACACCTTGTGCCCTTTTTCATTTATTGTTATTATAAACTATTATTTTTATTATAATTAATATTATTACTATTTTTTTTTTTTCTTTCTTTCCTTCTTCTCTTTGTCAACTTTACATTGTGTAGTCTATAATTCCCTATTATGTATCATTTAACATAATTCGTAATCTATGTATACAAACCTGTGATGTGGAAGAGAAGTTCATATGGCCTTAACGCCATCAGGTAAAATAATTAATACATGTCTTGAAATTAATACTACATAGAAAGATTAATATAATATTAATAGAGACAAACCTGTTTTTCCAATGATGCGAGTTTCGCTAATCGCCACCCATAGAGTAGAAGTCACCCAGAGCTCTGAACAACGATTGCTGTAAATAAGAGCAGGTTTCAGACATATAAATTGTAATTATATTTACAGACAAATTTTGGAATATAAAAGTTGTTTACTGACTTTTTAGAATATTTTGAGTGAAATATAACTTACGTAAAATGGTTATCTAAACTGTTACATTAACCAGACGGTGCAGATCACCATCATAACCACCTTCCCTGTGACGTCATGAACAACAAAACACTGATATCGTGCGTACGAATGAATTATTCCAGCCCTAATTATTATATACTTATAATTATAAAAATCATTGTTAATGCAATCCAATATAATACGCGATGATTAATGACATAAATGTTGATGGATAATATTTTTATGGTGACAAAGCTATTGTTAACTAAGGAAAAGTACAGTGTTTGTGACGTAAACTAGTCTTCCATAGTCAACTTTTATAAGATTCATGATATGTTCCGTTGAGGTATTATCCAAAATTAAAGTATAAAATTATGAAATATTGACCTAAACGGTCCATCTCCTCAACGATATTAGATGAGAAATGAAACCCCAGTATTGAATCCTGCTGATCAAGTTACTAGTCCGATAGGGCTACAGATAAATAACTAATAACGTTGAGAACACAGACCTTTTAGGTAAATATTTCATAATTTTATACTTTAATTATAAGTGTATTAACTACGCCAATAATTAATTTATTTCAACCCTATTTAATATATCACATATTCATACCTTTTAATTATTTTATTTTAACATTAAACTAAAAAATCCTAACACATAGTTTTCACCAAAACTTAAGAACCTGAGTTCCTGGAAGTAAACCTTGGAATCAACCCATTTTTCTCCATTCAATAATTCCTGCGAACAAAAGTCATCCCTTTCTGCAATCCCTTAAATACCAGTGGACGAAAGAGACAAACTTCTAGAAATACCACAATGTTATTGTTAGAGGCCGTTTCATCAAGGTTGAAGAATGGCCTCAGATCCGCAGAAGACCAGTTTGATCCCCTTAACCTGCGGGTAGTCTATGGTAAAGGCATACACATTCAATTCCAAAATAGTGTACTACCAGTCTAAAATATATTAGTTTTCGTGACCTTAGTTCTAAAACCTCGCTAGTCTCATTTCAAGACAGCATAAAAACTTTTTTTTACATTGTCTATTATCTTGCAATTATGTTAAGAAATAAGAGCAAGAGAACTGGAGGACATGGAGTGGATGAAAATCTGTATAAAAATAAAATAATGTCTTATTTTTAATTTAAACATATAAAATATAACATTAACAACAGTTACAAAATTGTAAGTAATTTTAAAAATGTTTTATACTTTTTTGAAAATTTTGTTAAATTAAACTTGCTCGGTTTTAGAATTAAGATGATGTTATATTGCGGTGTTAAGTGGAAGATTTCTCGTATCTACAACATCGTAGAACCGTCCAATCCCTATCTCTTCTCTATAAACTAGTACACACATCATTTCCTTATCACACCACTTCTTTGGACTCTGTGATGCACATAAATTAGGCACACGATCCCTTGAGCACATTGTCTTCATCACACTACCTATTTGCTTCACAACATTTTATAGTTTCTTTGCTAGAACATTCAATTCTCTTCCACTTATATCAGAGACTGAGAAACTATAACTTCTTTTAGAAAGAAAACTTCATTTTCAATATTAACTAACTGACATCTCACTAATAGTATTTTTAAACAATTAATAATGTGTTATTCTTTTATTTAATAAAAAACAATATTATGATTTATCAGTATTACTAACCTAATATCTTATTACGTTCTCTGTATTTTTTTTATCTATGGTAGGTTGGAGCTGGTCTTGTGTATATATTTTTATTAGGTTTAATTTTAATCATCTTTAACTTTATTGCATTATTGTATGTATGTACCCCATACGTCCCGCGTGGGTACACGGCTGCTCTCTATCGGGAGTTTCTTAACCAAGCTAATTTCGATACGCTTAGTTACCCACACATAGCAACAAATTATATGTGGTTAGCATATTCCCTCATTGGAACATCTATTAGACAACTAAGGTATTACTGGATGGATGATGGGCGGATAAATGTTGCACAGAAGCCTTTTATTCAGACTTGAGGTTCTTTTATGAACCTGAAAAATTTTAATAAAAACATTAATACAATCCATATCTGAACACAAGCAAACTTTATTATTGTCAAATGAACCATGGACAATAACATACTAAATTTTGGAAAGAATTGGAAAGTAATTTGTAAGAAAATGAATTTTTTATTTTAATTTTTTTTTGTATTTTAAATTACACATAAAGAAATATGTCTCAAAAATTAACCAAAGTGCAATTATGTTCAGGAAGACGTGTTTAATTAGTGACATAATTTCCATACACATAACTTAAGAATAAGTTGAAACAAATTATTTTTGTATGCCATAATTTTAAACCAAATTGCAAGGAAATTAGTACCGGGTGCTCTTAAGGAATTTCACGGGGTACATAGTTATAATAATAATTTCCTACTCAGGGTTAATATTTTCATTATGGCTAGTAACCATGATTTTACAAAAACGGACATGCCTACTGATAGGGATCTTTTCCCCAAGATCCTACTTTTACCTGCGCGAGCTTTGCAGCATCCTTAGTGAAATGGCCTCTAATTCCGAAAGGCTGTACTTGTCAATATACCTGCGAGGCGAGGTCCTCATGATTTCAAATATACTATAATTTTAAATATGAATGTTATCTGTTTTTTTTCTATGAATAAACAAAGGGCATTTAACTAACCTTTCACCCTTTTCAAACAAATTAACACAAAAGAATTTACATTTAAAGCATATTGCCATAAAAGACAGATTACAATCAGTGTTGAATACATTCGAGTACAAATACTAAAAGTGCGATAAAGAAAAGAAACAATGTACTTACTACTTACTATTATCTGGATAAATAACCTTTCACTCTTTTTCAATCACTGAACAGAAAATATATATAGTTTTAAATTAAATTAAAGAATAAGGTTCTTATACTGATGGTTATTATTTAGTGAAAATTGGCAACGTTGCAAAGACGTTATAGGAGAAGACGTCCCACTATTTGAAATCGTCCAATAAGGTTATTTATTTACAATTTTGAATCCCCCCTCTAAAAGTATTTCAATGTTCATGGCGTGGGTTCGGACACTATAAAATGAAAGAATCGCTAACCATCATTGTCAGTTTTCTGAAGTGGGTCGAAGTGCAAGAAGAAGGCCATAACAAATTATCAAGAGAAATAAACTGCTAAAAAGGTAGTTTGCAAGGACATACCATAACTTATAATCTAATCGAAATTAAGTTTTATGTAGGCTACCAGAAGCTAAGCTATCGTACTCCACAAATACCATTACATGACGCCGAATTCTACCTTAAAAGTACGTAATTCTCTTTACCAAAAAATCTGATTTATAAATAACCGAAATATTTTTTACATTAATGTTAGAGAATATTATTTAAATTCTTAATACCAATAGTACATTAATTTGGATAAAGTTTTCATTAAATGCAATGAGGTATTTTCTAAGTCCCAGGCAGATACCACGCACATGCATGAACCTACGCAAAGCCGTTTAAAGTACAGAATCACGCAATGCAGCCAACATATACACGATATTTAACGACACTCAGAACTAACGTAATGAAATTTAAATAATCTAACGATAAAAGACGAACCTAACACCTAACGTAATGCAAATTAAGCACTCTAACCTGTGAACGAATGGAACACCCAAATATAAATAGTAAGTTTTGAAATTCTGAAGTACTTGTTCCATGTTGGTTGCACTGCAACATGTGTTGTTATATAGAACATTCGTTAAAATCAATATGGCTCTCATGTCTTCGTGTTACTTACACAATAAAATGTCATAGGAAATAATCGTTAGAAAAAAAAAATAAATTAATTGTATCATCATCATCCAGGGATTAAGCCTGTTGGCTCGTTCCGGTTTCATGAAAGCTAGAATTGTTAAAATTGTTCAGACCATCTTCTGTGTGGGCGACCAACATTTCTCCTTCCGCACGGTTTATATTTTAGCAATCATTTTGGAAATCTTCCTTCTGGCATTCTATCAATACGTTCTTTCCAGTCGTTCCTATAATTAATTATTCGGTCTGTAACTTCGAAAATATTTAGTTATTTTCTTATATCTTCATTTCATTTCTGATCCAGCAGAGTATATCCCGCTATATTTCTTAAAAATCGCATCTCAGCTGCTTCCAATCTTTGTTCTTGTCTTTTTGTGATCGTCCAACATTCTGATCCATACATCAATACAGGGACAGCCATTACTTTATAAAATTTAATTGTTTCTTTTCTTGTGTTTTTAAGGGTTCTTTTAATAGTGCCACACATTAGATTAAATTTATTTATTTTGTCATTAATATCTTCAATTTTAACGTATCATAAATTGAAACCTAGATATTTAAAACTGTTCACCTGCTCTAAAATTTTATTATCAATTACTATTTTTGCTCTTAAATGCTAAAATTTAAGTTTTAGTCTTTGAAATTATTAAATTGTAATAGGCACTTATTTTTTCCAAATTAAAAAACAGCTCTTTGTAGATCATCTTCTGAACTGGAAATCACTACTTGATCATCAGCAAATAATATTGTATCCAATAGTTTTGTTTTATTTTAAAATGTTTATTTAAATTAATCTGCCACTTTAACATAACTTCATCTATATATAAATTAAAAAGAGAAGGTGATAAAGGACACCCTTGTCTGACCCCACGATTTATTGTTGCCATTTTTTGATGTTTAGATTTAAAACCCCTGTCTATTACAATTGTATTATTTACATATAAATTTTGTATAGCCATAATCAAATGTTGTGGAATACCTTTATTTGTCATTATATCCCATAATTTATTTCTATTTACCATATCAAAAGCTTTTTCATAATCAATAAATCCTATATATGTTGGGATGTTAAATTCTATACTTTTTAAATAATTGAGTCATTGTGAATACACAGTTTGAACAGGATCCTCCCTTTCTGAATCCATTTTGAACATCCAATATGATATTTTCTATAATTATGTTAAAGCGGTTTTTTAGAATGTTGGCATAAATTTTATTGCACGTATTCAATATACTTATTCCTCTATAGTTAGAAGAATCTTGTGAGTTTCCTTTTTTATATATATAGGGTATATTTTGGCGATTTTCCATTCTTCAGGTATATATTCAAATTTCTAACATATATTTATAAAATCTAGTAGACGAACCTTTAGAGAAAACGATGCATATTTAATTAATTCTATGTTCATATTATCGATACCCCGTGTCTTTTTGTTAAGAAAATGATCAATAGAAGTTGTTAATTCCTCTATGGCTATTAAATCTACTTGTTCATCTGCTTGTATTATTTCTTCTTCATTTTCTTCTGAATTTCTTTTTGTCCATAATTCTTGATAGTATTCTATCCATTTTTCTTCTCAGATGTTATTTAATTTAAGTGTATCTCTTGTTTCATTATTTAAATGTTTCATAATTTTGTATGCCTTTTCTTGGTTTCCATGTACGTCGTGTTCCATATCACTTATATATTACTTACTTACTCACTGGCACTATCGAACCCGTAGGTTCATGGCCGCACGGACATAAGCTCTCCATACATCCCTATCCTGAGCTAATGCTTTCCAATCATTCCCTGTATAATCTACTTCCCTCAAATCATAGTTAATGTTGTTATCCCACCTCATTCTTGGTCTACCAACTGGGCGCTTTCCTTCTGGCTTTTTATTTTAGTTTTTCTAACTTCTCTACGAACTATTGCGCTTTTTCTTTTGTATTCAATTAATGATTCATTTGTTTTCTTATTAAGATAATTTAGATATGCCGTTTCACTTCTTGTAAATGGTGGAAAATAATTCTAAAAAAAAACCCTGTTGACGCATGCATGTGGATTCTGCCTGCAATATAGAATAATGACTTACTGCACTTAATGGGAACTTTACCTCATTCATTTTGACAATTAAGGTCTGAAGAAATATTTTGGGCCAAAAGGAGATTAACAATCAGGTGAATGGAAAAATCAACTTTATAGTGAGCTACATGGTATGCATAGGACATGTTGCATGTATGGGGGATGAAAGAGAAGCATGGAATTTCTTGTAGGAAAATCGGAGGGAAAACGTCCAGTTGGTAGACCAATGATTAGTTGGGATAATAATATTATCCATAATTTAAAGGGAAGTACATTATTCTGGGGTAGATTGGAATATATTTGCTCAGGATAGGGATGTATGGAGAGATTATGTCCGCGTGTTCGATAGTGAGAGAGTTAGTAAGTTAGTTAATAGTACGTTAATACAGTAGGCCTCTCTGTGGATTACTTCAACTTACATTTTTATTTACCCAACACAGGATTATTTCCATGTAATTGCATCAGTTTGTTAAATATATTTTGAAATTAGTTTTTTTTATTTAAGATATTATTGTTATTATTATTATTATTGCTATTATTATTATTATTATTATTATTATTATTATCCACCGCTGTGGTCTCGAGGCAGCGTACTGCCTTGTCACGCAGCGGGCCCGGTTTCGATCCCCGGTCGGGGCAGTTTTTCTTGGTGAGGTTTTTATCGGGGTTTTTCCTCACCTGTAAGACAAATGTCAGGAAAACTTTAAGGCCCAAACGGTCCCCGATATCATATGGCCATCATTATCATCATCATCCTTCTCATTATCATCATCGCGTGGAAAGCAACGGGAAGCTACCACAGCTAGAATTTCCTATTAAAGCTGCAAGCATAGCATGAAAATGCTATGATTGCAGTGAAGGACCTATCTTCGGGCAGAATTACTATGGATGGATTATTATTATTATTATTATTATTATTATTATTATTTATTATTATTATTATTATTACTATTATTATTATTATTATTATTATCTATTGTGTCTTATACATTATTAAACGTAAGTGATCAAATATATTTTCACCAGTTGATCTTTGGTAAACGATTTTAGGAGGGTTGATTTAAAATGTTATACATATATTCTCCTTCTTCCTGCTCTATCACAGCCCATCATGGGCCCTGGCTGCTATTAAGATATCTCCACGCATATCCTGACCATGCTTATTTCTCTATCCACGGACCACGAGCTTTCGGAGTCCTCTACTCCATCCACACAACCAATCTGAGCTACGGTTTTTCCACTTTCTTCCTCCCATCTGGTCTTAATACTGTTAGCTTATGTAATAAATATATCTCCTGCACCCCATCCATCTGAGCTTCGGTCTTCTTCTCTTCTTCTCCTTCTTTATCCATCAGGTCTTAGGAGCCTAAGCTTTTATATATTTTTTTATTTCTTTCAATGCCACCACCTTGTCGTTTCGACATTCTCGTATCTCTCTTGTCATGCGTTATTTACAACACCACCTCTGAGGTTAGGAGTCCTGGGAAGCGGAGGAGCGGTACGCTGCCGGATGATACGTGATAGGTGATGATAGTATTGATTCGCCAGGGGAAGCCTTTTATCCTAAACTTAAATACTATGTTTAAATATTGATATTGCTGGTCCTGATGATTTGTCGTGCTGAACGTTTCGGGCCTTCCAAATTTCCTGACATTTGTCTACAGTGAGGAAGAAACGATAAGAAGGTAAAAGTACATCTGTGCACTTTGCATTTGATTCAGTGTTTGGAATTCAAAATCCAGTTTGTCACACCTATAAATTTAAGTAGATTTTCTATTATATTAAGTATCCTAATATTTAGTTCCTACATGATTTGTTCCGAGATATTTAATTTTATCTTATAAGTTATACTTCTGTACTTTGAACTTACTACAATTTTTGTGACAGTAAGTAAGTAATTACAGATTCTTAAGCACTAATATATACATAAAGGAAAAACAGATAACTGATAGGCATTCATTATATATTAATATAAAAAATGTAAGAACGGAAGAATAATAAATTATTGTAAGGATAAATGTTCTTGCTGTCAAGCTGATCACTCTTTCTGGAAACACCCATTCACATCATTAGATCTAAATATTTGTTTTGTTACTCTGCATATTCTTAATTGAAATTTTAAAGAATCAGAATTTCATTACCCAAGTTGGCGGCTTAGATCTTTATTTTAGAGGTTCCGGATTCAAAACCGATCAGAAATAATTTACTAGTGATTTGCCTAAGAAAATAGAGTTCCAATCATAATGGTCTGGAGATTCAAAGGGAAAATAAAATTGACTAATATTTTCCTACATTGATTTGCCAAAATATGAAATTATCTTGTGTAGATTGATATTAAAGATATATTGAGTAATCTGAGAATTATATTTTTTATTAATAATCAGGCAGTTGATACATTTATTAATTCATGATACATTATCCATTATTTTAATTTTCGCTCTGCTTGAAGCATTACTCTATATTTTCCTATTTTTTCTCGATTTACTTATTTTAATTGCTTGCTAGATAGTACCGAGTTCAGTTAAAAAGTAGCTGAAGCTAGAGTGTTTACTCACAATCAATACACTCACACGCAAACACACACACACACACACCACCACATATTATATATATAATAACATCAACATATAAGGTCCCACACGCACATTCTATTGAACACAGTAATAAATTGTGACTGGAACTAAAATTCTAACACACAAGGAACAATCATTATAGAAAGTAAAATAGGTTGAAATTCAGGTAACGCGTTTTCTAGTAATTTACAGGGACTCTTCTCATCCCACTGTAATCATACAAAACTGTTATCTTTGAGAGATAAACTATATAGATGCCGAAATTACGGAGTCTTCTTTAGGGAGAAATAAGATTACCAGTTTCTGAGAAAAAAGTTCTTATAATTTTTGACAAAGAGCGACGATCAAACAGCAGACTGATAAGATTAGTCACATATTATTAATAGCAACCTTTTAATAAAACGTTCGTATCGTGCTCTGCGATGGGAGGCAGTGGACAAATGGGGATAAAACAGGCAGTAGCTAAAGAATGGGATGGAGGAGTCATACATCCAGGAAAAATTAGATTAACAGTAGGATTATTGGAAAAAAGTTCAGATAAGTAAGTAGGAGGCTTTAAGGCGCGGCACGAACCCGTTTTCGTTAGAAGCAGTTGAGTTAGTTTGTATTCCTGGAACTCCATAATAAAACAAAATCTGCAATGCAAAAATAATATCAATTTGTACCAAATCAAAGTTTTTCTACCCCCTATTGTATGATGCGTTACCCTTTGAACCAATGGACAGTTCCTAGAGAAAATAAATGTGGACTACTGCGATGGAAGATTAGTAACCAAATCATCTCCATTAAAAATTTCGAGTAATTTTGATTTTGGAATTTCGTAACTTAATGGGTAATTTAGTTTACAGTTACTCACTTTGAACTTTGCACTCTCATCATCTCGATATGTTTAAAGAAGGCTAAAACCATTTATTTCATTTTCCGTTCAACAACTAACGAGAAGAGAATCCTTCAGTATCAGTTATCGTGAGGTATCTCTACGGAACGGTTATTAAATTACTATTATTATCTTCTGTTCAGTGTCGGAGTTATTTAGTCAGTTCTCTCATGGAAACTTTTATATTGCATTGCTTACTCTTTAGATCTTCTGGTAAAACCTTACTTTTGTTCACATATTTAAATTTTTATTTTATTATTTTTCATGGTTTTAATTATTTTAAGTTCCTGATTTTTGTTTAATTTTGCAGTCTGCCCATTGAAATCCCTACGTTTTGCATGTGCATTAACCATTTCTGTTGGTCTTATTCCTGAGGTTTCCCGTTCCAAGATTCGCGGAAAACACAGACGAATAGAAAAAATTAGGTTATTGTTGACAGTGTTCCAGCTTTTTAACATATTTTAAATTTCTAAATATAATTAAATAGATAATTCACAAAATCTTGATGCCTCCTTGTACTGCGACCACACGAACCCTTTAATCAAACATAAGAAGACCACTACAACGTTCCAGAGCGAAGCTGGTCCGAGGTGATTGATTTATTTGAATAACGACTAGTAATGAGATTTTTTTAGAGACACTAAACCTGTACTAGTAGGACCAGAAAATAATTTAAGATATTGCAGCACTTCAAATACAAACACATGGTTTTTATAACCCTACCAGTACATTGTAAACTAATGTACAATCAATTAATCGTTATACACATCCAAGAGTCATGTTTCATACCCGTCCTAAGGGAAGCGTTTTTTGGAGCATCCTGAAAGAATGATAGATTTGTTTTGGTAGTTTTGATTGAGATGGTTCTGATTATTTTTTAACGATGACTTCGTTTTGAAAGTTAATTACTATATATGTTATTATTACTGGTAATATATTTCCCATTTCGTATGAAGCGATTTTTCCTCGGCAGCTAGCTGAATCTGTTTACTGTTCGTTTATTTTAGTATTAATAACAATTTACTTCTTATTAATTTTATCCATTAGGATGCCATAGTGTTTTTTATTACGTCCTAGGTATCCTTTGCGTAGTGTAGAAAATCGGGGGCTTGACGATTTAAATTACGATTTCAGATTCAACCTTCTACTCTTAAATTCGGATTTGAACGATTCTTCGCAAATATTTTACTTGTTATTTCAATAGCAAATACCACAAACGTCTGGTGTTGAAAAATCGAACATTGCGGTCTCTAGAGCACTTGTTATATTTCATTTGACAATTCCTTCATTCCTAAGGTGGAGTTTTGCTGGTTTATGAACTCTCCTAATTTTCTTCATTCGTTTTTATTTCATCACAACACCTGAATTCTACATTGTTTGGATTTTTTCTATAGCATGTTGGCGTAAATATCTGGAGCTTTCCCTCTGTATTCTAAAGAAGTCATGCCCTCTTTCATTTCTGGCAATTGTTTCTCCCATCACAACTATGAGACTTACTTTACCATCAGGTTTCACCTCAGATCATTACGTCACAAATATGGAATTTCCTTCATTCACCTATTGTTTGTCTCTTTTTGTCAAAAAATATTCCTTCTCTTCTTCTTCTCTTCTTCTTCTTCACTCAGGGCTATGCAAATTGCCTGTTTCGCCAATAGTTTTCTGCCACCTTTCACGGCCTTCCTACTTCCTGAACTTCTTGGCTTTTTGTTTAATGCTGCTCTTGGTAATCCGTTACATCATCTTTCCATGTGTACCACGATTCTCTCTATATTCTCTGATGTCTCATCCAATGATATATATTTACTCTGTTCTTATAATTGATTCTTTTCGATCCAATCTTTGCATCCTTTGTTATCTAGGACGTCGTTTCTGCCTTTGTATTCTACTTTACATTCTTTGTCCTTCCCGGTTTCGTCCCATAAATAATGCAGGAACTATCCATTGTTTTATAAACTCTATTAGTAATCTCTTGTTTATTCTTTAAGCTTTATGTAAGTTCTCGTATCATTTGAAATTTTCGACGTTCATATTTAGTCTTTTTCAGTTTTTTGTGTTTATAGTACAATTACAACCAAAATAATTAAAATTATTACTGTTCTGCGGTTTGTTGCTATTACGATTTTTGATCTTGTATGTTCGTTCCCATAAATATTCCTAAAGAATTTATTCTCATACATCTGCAACATTCCTCCTTCCTTCATATAAAAAACTTTGTTTCGCATCCCTGCACTATAATTGGGGAGATTATTGGTTTTCTTTTATTAAGTTTATTACTAGGAGAAGTTGGTTAGACACGTTCCCTTTGATGGCTTACCTGTCTACCATTGACATGTATTTAATTCTCTCGTTCCTCCTTCCTTCTATAATATTGTTCTAGGTATTTGATTTACTCACTTTTAAACTTCTCTAATCCCTAATTGGTCTTTGGTGCAATGTCAATTTTATAGCGCATTTTTCCCTTCGGCAGCTCATATTAGTGTAATTATTTACTTCCACTCCCAATTTGGGTGTGAGGGAATGCCTATAAAGGTTATAATTGGGTTGCACTTGCACCTTGTAGTTTTTTTTCTCCTAATAGAGCTATATCATAGTACCACCAATAGTTTTTTTAATAGATTGAGTTGTACACCTTCTAAAATTTTATGGCATGTTCAATACAAAATTGCAAAGTAAGAAAGATAGTGAATATACTTATTTTAACTTTGAGAATTTTAATAGTACCTGAAATGTCACGCCCAGAACATTCATCCTTTAGACAGTCTATAGTCTAGCCCAACATTTATGATTTCCAAACTCCGCATGACATGCGATTTTCCCCTCTCCATTTGGGTAACTAGGTTTTGAAACCATAATATATATATATATATATAGAACGGCCGCGCCGTAGTCGGTGGTTTAGGGCAAAAGCCTTGGCGCAGAGCTACGGACTTGCGCTGGTCGAGTCTCCATGCTGGGAACACATTTTTCATTGTATTTCCGCTATTATGGGCCTGTGCCCCCTCATCGTGAGACATTTTGGGTTAGCTACAATAAGTGCGGCTCCAGGTTTGAGAAACCAGCTATACGGTGGGGACTCGATATCTGACCCCATGGCTTATGATCATCTACCATTTGATTGGCCATGTGGATGTGAGGCCGCAGCCGGTGTAGGCTTTCTAGGCCTGTCTCGCCAGAGTTTTTTTAATAGGAAGTCGGGTTATTTGGACCCCTGTTTCTGGAATATGTTGTTTTCTTCTGTTTATTAAGGGATTTGAAATATCATTAGGGGGTCAACGATGTGGTTCGGGGTAGCGTGCTGGCCTGGTCACGAAGAGGGCCCGGGTTTGATCCCCGATGGGGCAGTTTTCTGAGTGAGGTTTTATAGGGGACTTCCCCAACTGTAAGACAAATGTCTGGAAAACTTTAAGGGACCAAAACGGTATCCCCGAACTATATGGGCCATCATCATCATCATCCTTTACCATTATCATGACTCATCCCCATTCACCGGTATGGAAATCGAGGGAGCTAACACACCTAAAACTTCCCTAGAAAGCTGCACGCAAAGCATGAAAGTGCTATGATGCAGTGGAAAAGACCTGCCCTCGGGCCAGACAGATTACAATGAATGGATGAATCATTAGTGTGGTAACTATTGAAATAGCATTGATATGTATTCAAATATGGAAACATGCCCTCTAATTTAGAACTTTTTTTTTTTGTCAATCAAGAAAGGTTCCACTTTAACCTCATCAGGAGATCCCAGAGTCCACCTGAGCTTTTAGATTATTTTTTAGTTGATTTTCTCTAATATTTATACAAACAGACTAGATGATTCTGAAAAAATTTATGATGATCATATGAAAAGTTTTTGTAATTATTGAACTTACTTACTACTCACTGCACTATCGAACCTGTAGTCATGGCCGAACGTACAAAGATCGCCATACATCCCGTCATGAGCCAATATTTAATGTTTGAAAATTTAATTGTTGATTACAACGTTCACCCGTCTTCCAAGTGCAGAGAAAACGCGGACTTGAATTAGAAAAAATTAGAAAGATATTAAATAAATTAATTAAGGTGAAATGGTTTTTTTACATATAACCTCATGATAAATATAGATTGTGTAACAGTGGGACCCAGGTCCTCGTGAAGGTCACAGGAACCTAATTCCTTGTGATGTTTTAATTATGGTACCGAGTCACCACTGCATCAGTAATTAAAACAAACCGTCAGTTATATTAAAACTGCTCTATGTAATTATACTATATTTTAGGAGTTTTTTAAACATTTGTAATATGTCTATAGCAGAAAATTGAGATTGAGTATTACTTGAAAAATAAATGTTCACAATATAGCCAATAATAAAAACAACAATATTTAATGAATAAAATTCCTGCAGTTTGTTGATTTGTTGTAACAATGTAGTACAGTTATTTAGTTTAAAAGAAGGTTACCTGGAAAGTTTTCCGGGAGTTTGAAAATGGGCAATTTTATAGAATCGATGTGCTCTTTCCGAATTTCAACTTTGCACCGCGTATATTTGCCGGCTCGGTCGCAGCCATCTGAAAAAATGGCCGCCTAAAATCAGTTTTTTTGATAATATCTCCTTTCCGAAGAATGTGATGAAAAACATCACTGCACAAAATTAAATAGACAATGTCTACAATTCAATACTAATCACCTTTTTTCGTACAATCAATAGTTTCGGAGTAAGAGCGCTGCAATGTGTAATTCAACATACGTTTGGGCCAACAAAAAAACTCGTTCCACACTATCTTGAAGGTAGAAGCAAGAGGAGCGGTTTTTTATAGTGCATCCCCCGTTAGCTATTGATCCATATGCAATTCAATACCCAAATAGTTAGCCATTTTCCTTCGTTCTCTGTTCTTGATGGACCAGTTGTTGGGGGTTTCATTGTCTTTAGTACCGATCGAAACGTCAGAGACCGAACTTCTTACTATCTGCAATGGATTACAGTTTCATCCAATCCTATGCGTTGTCTTGTTTTCATCATACGTTTGATCGAAAAT
>JASPKZ010003698.1:0-34977 GCA_030220185.1 Diploptera punctata | reverse complement strand
GTTTTGAGGGGGAAAGGCTGTTAGTAGCACAACCTTCACATGGATGCCAGGTACTACCACTCTAGCAAATAGTGCTCCTTTGTACAACTTGTTAAATACCATGCTGCCTCAACTCAATGTGATAGTAAAATATGTTTGGTTAAAAACTAAAAAAAAAAAACTGTATTGTCTAACATACATGAAATATCCATCCTTAGTAATTCTGCCTGAAGGCAGGTCCTTCACTGCAATCATAGCATTTTCATACTGTGCTTGCAGCTTTACTAGGGAATTGTAGGTGTGGTAGCTTCCTGTTGCTTTCCACACATGAAATATACAAGAAAATATTTATTTAAATACCTTCTTCTTTCTTTCATGGTTTAGGCTAAATGCTTTCTCTTGCCTCTGTGTTGGTTGTCGTCCTCTTGGTTTGTATGACAGAATTATTTTCGTTATTCTTCTATCATCCATTCTTTTGAAATGTTCCCTCCTTTTATGTCTATATCATCTATTTTTTAATTTATTACAATATATTTAACTTATTTCTAATTTCTTGATTGTTTATTTTTTAATTTATAAATGAGTTGAATAAAATGTTTTTACATCTCACCTCATAAAGTTCCATGTTTTTAAAGAGCATTTTGCCTTCATCTTCAGTCAAACTCCAACTCAACTCCAAAGAGTTTGATTGAACATGAAGACAAAATTGACCCTTGAAACTGGTATCATGAAAACATGGACTTGATGTGGTGAGATGTAAGAACATTTTATCTATTCAAAGTTAAAATTGGGAAACACATTATGAGGTTCTTAATTAATAAATTTATTAACATTTTATCTAACTTGTTTATAAATAGAAAATTATCTCATAGTGTTACTTCCCATTTTAATTTTGAGTAAATTCTTGATTGTTTATTTATCCAATTTGTATATCCCATTAATGATTTAAAAAAAATCTCACATCTGATGCCTGCATGTGGCTATATCCTTTTTCTTTATTGTCCAAAACTCGCTGCCATATATAACCCATAGAGGGCACATCTCCTGAATGGGGGATAAGGGAATGACCTAATGAGTCTTCTGACTGGTGGGTAGGTGGACCAATGGTAGAACACGCAGGACTCTTAGCTGAGATGAAAGAACCCTGCCTGGAGAAGTAAAACCATAAATAAAAATGCTGGTCTTCCAGTTGGGGGATATGCAACTGGGTTGGTGTCCCGTCCATGTAAACAATCCTTCACAAAAGCCTCTTCACATAGAAAACGGTTGGATTTAATGGACATGACTACAACAAACTCTTTAATTCACTGCAAAACCTGGTGCATGAATTATGCTAGTAAATACGGTATTCATAAATTTCCAAAAGTAATTGAAAATCTCCCTCAAATAAGGATGTAAATAACAATATATGTGACATTTGTTTTATCTGAAGCATAACCAGGTGTCCTGTTTGACAGCTGCTCACCTGAGTAAGCTGTAGAGATTTAAAACACGGGCACGTGGGATTCTGTGTGAAGTGAGATGCCAGGATAGCAGTTGGTTAGTACCCTAGTACTAGAACTATTGTCTTGAGTTCAAATCCTGGTTCAGATAAAAATGTTTCTCTTAAAAAATTAACTTCTAAATCACTTTTACACAAATTGATCTTTACATCATTTCCAAGGGAGATCTTTGTAGTTGAGAAGGAAACCAAAATGAGGAATATGTTTCTGTAAAATAGACTCAAAGGTAATCCATTCACCTTAATAACTACTAATTTCCATGCTAATACATTTTAATTGTTTCTATAATTTTTAATATGTCACTTTAGTTAACTATCTTTTCAGGTGGTCGCCTCTAGTTTCAAGATTTTAATTTAAAGATCTGCCCTGGGTGGTTGATTTTTTAAGGTGCAAAATTCCTGAGCATGGCTTCCTTTGGATTTATGGAACGTAAAATAACCAAAAGTCTGAAATAAGGGATCTCTAAGGAAGATTTGTCAGCTCGTTCACGCCCAGACTTGCATTATGATGCAAATGACCTAAGCTGTTCAAGAGCTTTGTTAAATGGAAATACTGACTTTAGTTTACATTTATATCTAGAACAAAATATGGCTTCCTTTTCACCATATTTTAAGTTTAAGAGTTTTGAAAATACTTTTTTTTTTCCATTTGAATATAGAAATTGTTTGAACTATAACAGGAAAAGTCACTGTGAGGTTTAATTTAAGATTAAATTAAAATCTTTACACCTCACTCATATACAGTCTTCTTATTATACAGGTTTCAAAACCTTGGTGGTTTCATCATCAGAAATTTCATGACCAATGTTTTGTCATCCAGGAGAATTGCTTCTTACTCCATCGGTTAGTGGACCGATATATCTCCGAATCAAATCAAATTCCCTCGGAATTTCAACCATTAGTTTTTCTCTCTTGGTTTTTTGAATGTGGATTTATTCCTAAATATATCCACATAAAAAAATGAATAAAGAAAATCTTATGAATTTTAAAATTCCCAGGGAATTTGGTTTGATTGGAGGTTCATCAGTCCACCAATAGATAGAGTAAGAAGCAGTTCTCCTGGGCGACAGAACATTGGTCTTGAAATTACTGATGATGAAACTGCCTAGGTTTTGAAACCGGTTTAATTAGGTGAGTGTAAAGAATTCTAATTTAAATCTTAAATTGTTGGATGTTTTAAAATGTGAAGAGAATGGATTGAGATGTAATGGATCCATAATCAAACTCAGTTCCTCATTTTGAATTATTCCTTTGTCAATATATAAAACAAAGTTGAACAAAATTGCTGAATACAATTTTAAAATTTATTACAAATGAATTTTATTTAATAACTGCAGCTGTGTCTAATTATAATTCATTTAATGAGTGCAATCAAAAGATAAAAAGTGTTACTGCCTACCTCATGGTGTTTTCATTGTTTGTTTAAATAAAAAAAAGCGAGGGACCAAAGCTGGCTGCTGTTTCTTTCTAGCTGTAATGTGTGCAGACGATTTGGTGTTTATGTGCTGTGTTTGTGTTTGTGTTTTGTGACGTCATGTGCAAAACCACATCTCAGCGAGATTGGCTGTGGGACCACTCAGCAAAAAAAAAAAAATATATATATAAATAAAATAAAAATAAAATAAAAAAATACAAAAAAATTAGGGAAAGGGGGAAGAAAAACGTGTAATATTGGAATAAACTAATTCCGAAAAAAAGGTTACTTTTACCAATATTTAACCAATGAGAAAATACGATTCTATGCATTCTAGAAAACAGGGATCAAATTGACCTGAAAGACGTACGAATTACTAAATTATGAACAAATGGATCAGTATTTTGTTATTGATTTTTTTTTCGCTGTTTATTTTGATCGCTTGTAAAGTATTTGTTTACAAGTGATTTGATTAAGGTTAATTATATTATAAATATATATATCATAATATTAATGTATATATTTAAAGAAAATGAAAGATATGTTGATATTACAAGTGTTAATAGTGAGAAGGGGAATTAGCGAGTGCACGTGAAGATGACCCATTTTCAAATATTTCTCATTCTGGATATGATGAATGAACAGAACTCTAGTGTGGGGATTAAAAACCATTTTTTAAAAAAAGTCAATGGAGTACAGATATGGTTTTGTCAATTAGGATTTACAATAAAATTTTAAAAAAGCACAGCAACTGCCATATTCTAAATATTTATATATGAAGCTGTGCTTTTACAAACAATTTCTACAAAATTTTAGAATATAAATTTCTATTAAATGTCATATAGCTCAAATGATATATATTAAATAAAGTTTCCAAAATTTAAATGTATATTGTATTGGTTCCTGCATTTGTTTTTCTTTAATAGTTAAATGTGAATCTGATATTTCCTAGATCGTTAATTTATTTATAGTAGCTTTCATTTAGTGGTCTGTTACATTTTCTCTCTTAATATCAAATTTGAGTTAATATAAATTAATAGGAATATAAAGTTCTTATGACTTTATATATTTTCTTGGTTAGACTCCAGAATGGGGGCCATGATATATCAAATCAAGTTTGTTACTTCAAACCAAAGTTTTTTTTTTTCTTCTTCCGATAACATTCTGTTGTTCACTTCTTCTAAAATGCCTCCTACTAAAGTGAGACCGTAATAAACCTGGTCTTTCCAATGTAATTTTGGTCTGCCCTATGGTCTTTTACCTTGTGGATATTTTGTAATTTTTTTTTTCATTCTTATTTCTTATTTAAAGTCTATTTCATCTCAATATTAAATTAAAAGATTCTTACCTCTCCTCACATTATTCTGTTAAGTAGATGTGAGAGGAGAGGTAAGAATCTTTTTATTTAATATGGAATTGAACCTCACAGTGATAATTCCTTATAAAAAAAAGGTCTATTTCATCTGTTTATTTATTTAGTAATTATGAAGAACAATGTATGGTAAACTTATGACAGTAATACTGTTATAATTATTTACACACATCTGTCTAAAACTTAAAAACTTAACGAAAATAACTCCCCATAATCTTTTATTTGTTATTTTTTGTCTGGCATACGTTATTCATTAGGTCATACTTTGTTTAAATGTTATATTTCTCGGTTTTAAACTATTTAGGAAGTTATTAATTAAGATATTAATTAATTAATTTTTATTTAATTAATAAATATGGATTTCATCAAGTAAACACCAACTCAATTGATTATTTAGGACGTCTCTGAGATATGTTTTAATATTTAAAATAAATTCTTTATCACCTCACCTCATATCTCATCTTCTAATTAGACGGTTTTGAAATCCTGTTGGTTTCATCTTCAGTAATTCCTTGACTGCTGTTCTGTCGTCAGATGTAACTTAAATCATTAAAAAATTAGCATTTCCTTACGTTTAGGTACATTTCAACACGTTAGATTGTGATTTGGTTGGGTTAGCTGACATTTAGTTAATGTTATGAATGTATCCGGGTGGATTTTCTGATAATCTCTGCTGTCAAGAGCCACCTTAGTGATCTTTATTCTTTTTTTTATAATAATATGAGAAAAACCTGCGTGAGTGTGCAAAAATTCTACATTTTTTGTATTAGTCATAGATTGATGCTGGGCTATCACTGGATGGAGCCATGTTGCTATGCTATATGCTAGGTTATATTTACATAAACCCCTCATTCAATTTTTAACGCATTTCGGGGATATTTTTTAAAGAAAAATTGACTTATATACATTCTTGAAGTAAATTATCAACATTTGATAATGAAAACTTGTGTTTTCTTTTAATAATTGTTTTGATCATGAGTGCTTGTGTCCCCACTTTTTACTTCCATGCATAACCTAAATTTAAAATTGAAAGCTAACAATAGGAAGTCACTCTGACCTTATATTTTTACTTCTCGCTTAGTGTATGTTATGGTTAGATCACAGTTTGGTTAGGTGTTTGCTTACCTATTCTGGAGTTCCATTTTCTTTAAATTTATAATTCACTCTAACGCATACTACTCAATTTTAGTTATCAAAATTATTTTCTCTCTTTTTTTAATCTAGTTTTAACCTTTAACCTCTCACATATGGTACCAATTGGGGATACATTCATGTTGTAGTTAAACCACCGTAACACAAATTGCTATTAAAAAAAATACTTATTTTATATTTTCTCGTATTGTCTTTGTTTTAAGTGTGTATTATATATTCTGTTAAAACTAGTAAATTATTAATAAGTTTACAATCTTATAGTTTATTGCTTTAGTGAGTGAGTTCATAATTTTTATTTCATACTATGTCTCATTTCAATACTTATAGTCATAAATTGACTGGAAAATGGAACATTACATGTACTGGTACTGTAATATTCACAGACAACACCTTATACCAACATATGAAAATGTTAAACTTTTACAAGTACAAGCAAGGTAACCAATAGAAATTATGAAATTAAATGGACATAAATAATCAGTTAATATCATAACTGCACATAAAGCTAACTAAAAATAAATTTTTCAAATTTAAAAGTGAGATTTTTAAATTGTCATAAATTTACATTTCATTTTATGGATTGACAATGTTTGATCTGTCTTCTTTAGATTTGTTGCATGTTATAACTAATATTGGATACACATTCATAGCAGTAAGTTATGCAATGGTTAGTGGTTTAATAGGTCATTACTTTTATTCATAATAACTTCAATAATACACATGAGCCAGTTTATTGTAGAGGTTAGTTTTTGCATCAGTTATTTTGCTCACTTGTTAATGTTTATTTATTAAAAATAATGAAATTTGACATAATATGAAATGAAATAGTATTCATTGCTAGGATTGAAAGTGTTTTACCAATCTGTTTTGAAATAATGTAAGGTAGGCCTATTTTAAGAAATTCATTCCCTAATTGATTGAACTGTAACTCCATTGATTGGCATTTATACTGGTAAAATGCAAGCACCAAAATGACATTTCATTTCCTTCTAAATATTTTTTTATCAGAGGAATGCTTTGTTTTTGTTTTTTATTTTTCTTCTATGATTCCCTTGTAAAATTTTATGCAATGTTGTATGATAATGTATGGTGTATTATAAAGAAGAGTATGGTGTATCATAAACCATCATTGACTCCATACTTACAATTATTTGTTGCCCATTTCTTGACAAGTATAATAATGTGAGTGTGTGTAACCAAAAGAGACATCATCAAAACTGCTCTTTGCAGTTTCATCAGTGTCTTGCCAAATCCTTTATACGTGTGTAAATTTGTCTTTTTTTTTTGGTTATGTTCTTGTAAATTGTACAACATTGCTTTTTGTATTTGTTCTGTATTAAGTTTAATGCAAAATTATACAAAAGTTATATTATTATAATTATATATACCTAAAGGTTCTTGTAATCTTGTTTGATAATTATTTCAACCTTTTTTTTTCAAGTTAATAACACTGGTCAACAAAATGAAACTTTTTTCTTTCACAATACTGAATTACAAAATAAAGGTACCATCTTCCTCAACTTGGTTAAAATTTGGGCTGCTCTATGTCATTGTGCCACATGTGAATAAACGATTGGAGAACAAGTGACTGTTAGTATCATGTTGGCCAATGTGATAACACATGTTCCTGCTAGAGCCAATTAACAACATGTTACTCACAGAGAATTCTATCCTAGGAGTCCACCTACATTAGTGGGCAAGTTAAGATGAGAAAATGGGTGAGAAGGTGTTAGTTTGGACTAGTTAGTGATAAATTTGGCGAGTTAGTACACCATATTAGTTTGACATTCACTTGTTTATTAGCGTGTTTTTGTGATAAGTTGGCTACACTGTCTGAGCAATGACCAATACATATTTTACATTGCAAATATGCTGATTTTAGGTTGCTTTGAGGTCAACTTGTCACTTCATTTTAAGGCATTTCTCACGTTTGTTTGGGAAAAAATCAACATATATATTTCTCTCGGATAATTATTCACATACTGCAACAATAAATTGTATGTTTTTCCAATTTTTTTATTTGAATTTTCATATGTGGTAGATTTCTTTAAAACCGTAGGGCTTTTGAAACTTATTCCATCATCAGCAGAAGATTGTTACAAATGACAATAACAATAACATTTCTGCTGATGTTGGAATATATTTCGAAATGCCTACAGTTTAAAAATCAAGTTGAGAAAGATGGTTCCTAACAAATATTGATTTAATAATTTTATATTTCAATTGAAAATTTGGCTCTCCACTCATACTGAGGTTTTACGTGAGTGGGCGACGTAACAAAACAATTGGTGTCCAATTAAAGAAAAGCTTAAACACAGTCTTAATCCATTCACCCCAGGTTTAAATGCTGAATGCATTTCCCAGAAACTGGATTTAAGTCACCGTAAATTATATTGTCTATTTTCAGACATTCAAAACACAAAATTATAACGGTACATGAGATCACAATAAGGGTGAAGCCCAAAACACATTCCTCTAATATTCACAAATGTTAACAAAAGATTACCTTGCCAAGGGATGTACAAAATATTGCAAAATATATAACAGCAGATTTAAGTGAGTGTACCTCATCTTCTGAGTTGAAGTCCATTTAACAGCTGGCGAGTCTACCTTGTCTTCTGAGGCGAATGGGTTAAGTCAGATGATGGCTACTTTAGATTAATTTTTAGATAATGTGAATAATGTACCCTCCAGCTGTTTTAGTTTGAACTAACCAGCGGGAGCACACTAGCGTACAAAACTAGAGGTCTTGAGTTCAATTCCCAATTCAGGCATTAATTTTCTTTTCAAAATAATAAGAAACGATGTCGGGCCTTGGCCTCCTACATTAAGCCCCTCCAAATCTGCCTATCCACTGTCTTCCTTTTCCAATTCCTTACTCCTAGAATTTTCTTTGTATCCTCGTCCACGGCATCAGTCCATCTGTTGTTTGGTCTGCCCACTCAGGTCTTTTAAGTTTAACCATCATGGCTCCTTTAGCTCACTGTTAAATATGCCACCTTCTTTAATCAGTCCATAAACTAAAACTAACTAACCAAAATTTATACCTAAGTGGTTAGTGTAAATTTTTTGGGTTAGCTTTTTTAAATTTCATAATGTGTAATAATTAAATGAATCGTGATTTTTTCTTACCTCATACATCTATGTTTCTTTAAACACAGCACTGCAGTATCGGCGACACTTTGTCGTCATCGTCAGCTGTTTTCACGAGTCGTGAAAACAGCTGACGATGACGACAAAGTGTCGCCGATACTGCAGTGCTGTGTTTAAAGAAACATAGATGTATGAGGTAAGAAAAAATCACGATTCATTTAATTATTATTAATTGAACCTCATAATGTTAAAAATTCCCAAATTTAATATATAAATATTCATAATGTGTGCTTGTTTAGTTCAAACTGAAAAACAACTGGAAGGTACATTATTCACATTACCTGAAGGAGCCATCATCTGTCATTAAGGATGTGTTTAACCTTTTTAAGTGGACACCAGTTTTTTGTTAATAAATTACAATAGGAAGTAACATTATGAGTTTCTTCTTAATAAATAAGGTGGATCATTTCACCTCATAACTTGTTGTGTTTTTAATATGCTATCAGCATTTCCAGACTGTTGAATTTTGTGCTGTCAGCCCTGGGAAAGATCTACATCCACAAGAACAAAAATAGGATTATGAATTTTGAAATTTCTGGGGAAAAAGATTTGATTTACAAGTTCTTCAGTCAGCCAAAAGATGGAGTGGGAGTCGACATCCAGGGCTGTCAATATAAAATTCAACAGCCTGGAAAAACTGATGAAATATATTCAAATAGAACACAACAAGTTATGATATAACATGATTCCAGATTCACCTTATTTACCAATTTCTTGGTTGTTATGGTGATTACATTACCCACTCACGAGAAACCCCCAGCATGAGTTGAGGGTTGCACCTGGTCAATGGGTCCCTCAGACCTAACAATTTGAAAACATGAGAAAGTTTCTTATCAGAGCTTACAGGAATAACAATTAAAAATAATTTTCCCAAACCAAAAGAAAATTTTGACCAGAAAAATCCTTAATCTTGCAACCAAACGACATTCAATTGGACTCAGAAGAACCAATCAAAACGTCTGAACATACTGTACAGTTATATTTAACTTTTATAGGAATTATCACTATGAGGTTTAATTTATGGTGAAATTAAATGTTTCTTACCTCTCCACATATAAATCTCTAAGTAGATCGCGATTTCGAGACAACAACGGTCTATCTTCAGTACTTTCTTGGTGACCGATGTTATGTCGATCGGAAGAAACTCTTCTTCTTCCCTCTGTTGGCGGGCCGATGAACCTCTGGATCAGGTCAAAATTTGCGGGAATTTCGAAGTTCATAAGTTTTTCTTTGTTTTTCTGAATGTGGATCTTTTCCCAAACAAATAGACAAACAAAAGGAACTCACGGCTTGGGAAAAGATCCACATTCAGAAAAACAAAGGAAAACTTATGAACTTCAAAATTCCCACAAATTTTGACCTGTCCAGAGGTTCATCGGTCCACCAAAGAGGGAAGAAGAAGAGTTTCTTCCGATCGACATAACATCACTTGCCAAGAAAGTACTGAAGATGAGACCGTGTTGTCTCGAAATCGCGATCTACTTAGAAGATTTATATGAGGAGAGGTAAGAAACATTTAATTTCACCATACAGTACAGTGCTGATTGTGTTAACAATATCTGAAAGCTGTATTGATATCTAACTCTCTGAGCCTGGTTTCTTGTTTATATCCAACCTGCAAAGTAAGGCTGGTACATTCAATAAATGTTAATGTATGGATGAAGAACATTTTGCATCATCGTCATGAACTTATTGAGCCTGTCCCTGTGAGATCTCAATGTGTGGTTGTTCAGTTCATCTTAATTCTGGTCTTCCTTTACATCAACATTCTTTAGGTTGTTACTGCAATGTTGATTTAGGACTCCGATATGGGTCCATTCGTTGGACATGTTGTAACCAATTGCTTTAATAATTCTGAATTTCTTCAGCTATAATTTGAACTTTTAATTTATCGTGTACATCTGTGTTTCTTTACTTGTCCATTTATGTCAAATCTACGAGTGGACATAAAAATTCTCATCTGTGCCAGTAGCAATTCTGATTTGATTCTAGAATTTAGCATCCCATTTTAGCTGTTATATTTCAGTCCTGATTTTGCAGTTGCATTATTAATCTCAATTTAGTTGCAGTTGACATTTGTTTACCAAAATGTCTTTTTATGACTCAATTTATTGCATTATATTTGTGTAACTTTATCTATCGTTTCTTATATCAGATATTAGCTGGCCGACATAATTAAATTCAGAAACTTGTTTTATAATTTTTTCATCTAATTCTATTTTAACTCTTCATAAGTGTTCTCCACACAAACCAACAGATTTTGTTTTTTGGAAAGAAATTTTCAAATCAAATTGTTTGGCTAATTGATGTACTCCCATTATTCATCCTCTGAGGTTGCAAACAATACAAAATCATCTGCATACAAAAATGTTTTGTATAGTTTCATTTCTGGAAATCTGTTCCTTGTCAAAATATAATTTTATGAGTCTTTGAAGAAATCACATTTTTTAAGGGATTTAAATGCAATGACAGACTATTGAGGTACAAATCAACAGAGCTTGCTGTAAAAGATAAGTCACCACTTAGTTCTGTGTTTATTTACTTACTTACTTACTTACTCACTGGCACTATCGAACCCGTAGGTTCATGGCCGCACGGACATAAGCTCTCCATACATCCCTATCCTGAGCTAATGCTTTCCAATCATTCCCTGTATAATCTACTTTCC
Source organism: Diploptera punctata (assembly GCA_030220185.1). Taxonomy (NCBI): domain Eukaryota; kingdom Metazoa; phylum Arthropoda; class Insecta; order Blattodea; family Blaberidae; genus Diploptera; species Diploptera punctata. The sequence goes on along the minus strand of JASPKZ010003698.1, from coordinate 23,738 downwards.
CTCAAATCGTAGTTAATGTTGTTTCTCCCACCTCAATTCTTGGTCTTACGCAACTGGGTGGTTTTCCTCTGGTCCTCCCTCTGGCTTTCCTACAAGAAGCTTTCCATGCACGTCTTCTTTCTTCCCCATACGTGCAACATGTCCTTCCCATCGCAGTCCTACGAGACTTAACTGTTCTTATTATATCCTGGGCTTCCTATAAAGAACCATGTAGTTCATGTGTTAAGGTAGTCCTTCTCCTCCATTTTCACCTGTCTGTTCATCTCTCTCTTTGGTCCAAAAATTTTCCTAAGAACTTTAAATTCTCAAATACCTCGTAATCTCCTTTCCTCTCTTAAAGTAAGAGTTCACGTTTTGCAACCCATATAATATAACTGGGAGAATCATAGTTTTAATATATTTTTCAGCTTAAAAAAAACCGTTTTTTTGAAAGGAGTTGGGACATCAAAAGTCTCTGCAATGCATAATAGCATGCATTTCCATAATTTAGCCTTTGTTTAATTTCTTTGTGCATTCTTCATTCCTATTTGTGATTATTCATCATCATCATCTAGTACCACATTCAACTTCCACGACTTTAGCCCATTTGGTTGAACCTGTTTCGGCCTCAAGAGAAAACAACCACCATCCAGAAGTCTTTTGAGTGGACGTCCTGGTCCTTCTTCTTCCTGCAGGTTGATATCTTAACATTAGTTTGGGTATTCTGTGATCTTCCATTCGATGAACATGTTGTATCCATCTTGACTTATAATCAGAAATTTTGATTATAAGTCAAGATGGATACAACATGTTCATGACCGAGTCACGGCGGTATAACCGTTCCATCAGGTACTGAGTAAATGCGGTATCCTAATGTCTGTCCAGAGACTAAAAGGTAGCAGCCCTACCACTGGACTACTTAGCGTCGGGCCAGTAACCTGTCCTAAGGAACTTCAAAACTACTTTCAAGTCTCAACACGAAAAAAGCCAGAAGGAATTTGTGATTATTGTTCCTAAGTATTTGAATTCAGCCACTTCCTCAAAATTTTTCTCATTTGTCATTAGCTGTCCATTTCCATTATATACTGAATTTCTACGTGTGACCATATATTTAGTTTTACTGATATTTACTTCCAGTCCCAATTTCTTAGTGTTATTCAATAGTGTGTGCGTGTTGGCCTTTAGTATCTCCTCGCTATCGGCCAGTAGTACTACATCATCAGCATAAACCAACAGCTTATTAATACCATTGAGTTGTAAGCCTTCCTCATTCTCTAAAGATTTAATGGCATGCTCTAGTACAAAATTAAATAGTAGAGGAGATAGTGCATCTCCTTGCTTCAACCCATTCTGGATTTCAAGAGTGTCTGAAAACTGTTTGCCTTCACGCACCCTACTCTTTGAGCCATTTAGACACATTCATATAAGTCTAACTAACTTTTTAGGAATTCCGAACTCCAGCAGGATACTATATAACTTCTCCTTCTTAATTGAATCATATGCTTTTTTGAAGTCTACATATAGTTGATGTACAGTACCATTATATTCCCATTTCTTTTCTAAAATCTGTCTTATACTAAAAATCTGATCTGTTGTAGACCTGTTTCTTCTAAATGCACATTGATGATCTCCTAGGATGTCATCAATATATGGACTAAGTCTGCTTACTAATATATTTATTAGAATTTTGTACAAAGTTGAAAGTAATGAGATGCCCCTGTAGTTGTTGGCAATCAGTTTTATCTCCTTTCTTATAAATTGGTACGATAATTGATTCCTTCCATTCATCTGGAAGAGCTATTTTTTCCCAAATCATACTAAGCAACCAACGTATCTTGTCCATCAATTTTTCTCCCCCTGATTTTATCAGTTCTGCTGGGATCTCATCTGAACCTGATGCTTTATACATCTTCAATTTTTCAATCGCCATTTCAACCTCTAATGAACTTGGTTCTGCGACTAACATTTCTGCTGTCTGTAACTTATCCTCCTCAATGTCCTGTTCTGTATGTACATTTAATAGCTGATTAAAGTAACTTTCCATCTATTTAATATACTCCTAGAATCTGCAATCATATCCCCATTTTCATTCCGAATTATGTTTGTTCTGGCCTGAAACCCTTTCTTCTCTATACTAATTCCCTGATATAATTCTCTAATGTTCCTATTTTTGCATTCATTTCAAGATCATTAATCTTCTCTCTCAAAAATTCCCTCTTTTTACTCTTTAGTAACTTGGTGGTTTCCCGTCTAACACTACCCAATTGCTCTAAATTTACCTCATTTGGCTCGTGTAACCATTTAATTTTTGCTAGCTTTTTTTCTTTACAATGTCGGCACATTCCTCATCAAACCATTTCTTGTTTTGCCTCTTTTTTAAACAGCCAATGCTTTCTGATGCTGACAATTTAATAGTATCTCTTATAGCCTCCCATTCTTTATTTATATCAGTTTTCTTCTTCGCTTGCCACATTGTCATCTGAAGTTTCCAGTACTTCAAATCTATTGGCAATTTTCATTTGGTATTCCTGCCGCATTTCATCATTTTTCAAGTTTTTTAATTCATATTTTACAGAATCATCTTTAGCGTTTGTTGCTTTCATAAGCGATAGCCGTTGTCTGATTTTCACTCTGACCAGATGATGATCCGAATTGCAGCCTGTCCCTCTAACTGATCTAACATCGATGATGCTATTGTGCCAGCATTTTTCCACTAATACATGATCTACCTGGTTCCAAGTTTCTCCATCTGGGGACGTCCAGGTGTATTTATGAATATCCTTATGCTGAAATGTTGTGCTCTTAACAATGAGATTCTTTGATGTGGCAAATGTGACTAATCTAACCCCGTTGTAGTTACTATCTTCATGAAGACTGAATTTGCCTATTGTTGGTTTGAATATATCTTCCTGCCCCACTTTTGCATAAAATTCTCCTAAGACAATTTTCATATGATATCGTGAAAGGCTATCAAATAAGCATTCTAATTCTTCATAGAACTCATCCTTGATCTTGTCATCTTTATCTTCTGTGGGGGCATGTACATTTACAATTATAAAATCATGTCTTTTACCCTTTAAAATTATGTATGATATCCTATCACTAACAAACTTAATATCTCGGTAAGCAATATCTCGGTAAGCGGATAGGATCCTCCTTCTGACTAAAAAACCCATTCCAAATGCAGGTCTTTCTGCACCCCCATAGTATAATGCAAAGCTTCCTGATTCCTGACTACCTTCTCCTGGCCACCTAACTTCCTATAAAGCGACTATATCCAAGGGCAATTTATCTAATTTCCCACGTTAATATCTCTAGTGCCCCGCTATTGTATAAAGTCCTAACATTCCATGTTCCTAGGAACAGGTCCCTGTGTTTGAGCCTTTGGCATGGGTTCCCTGAAGTAGTCCCCGCCCGGAGAACCGAATGGGGGACTATTTGACCTCCGGAAAATTTTACCCCAGTAGAACCCATGTCCGCATTTCTTGACGGTTGTATTTTTACGGTGAAAGATCGTCAATCTTTCGACCAAGGTACTTATTTCGTCTGGCTTATCACTTTTGACCAGTCCGGCATGGGTAACCCTATCGGCAGCAATGCTACGGCCGGCATAGCTCTCAGGATCATTTAAGGACGCAAGCCACTCCACCACGACAAGGTAAAGATACCATGGAGGGGTTCTGTGTTTATTTACAATGCTTTTTTTTGTACCCACTATAGAATCCCATGACTTTTTTTTCAATCATAAATCCAATTTTCCAATTTGTGGTTAGCTAGTTGTTTCATTGATTTTTGTTTTCTTATATTTCCTTCTGTGTTTTTGAGTGTATCTATATTATATAGGCCCCTCTGGTGTGCATTTTTACCTATCTCAAATTCCTAGGCACCTGGATGGGATTTTGTTCCATTAAGTCACACACCGATATAATGATAAGAAAAATAACACTTTATTTAAATATATGCAATTTAAATGAAAATATGGAAAGAAACAATCTCCTCCGTTGTCCAGCTTTTGTAGAAGAGACCAGCCTTTCTGCTAAATATTGGAGTGCAAGAGAGCGAATGATTTCATTATCAAGTATATTTAATTAATAGTTGAATGCAGGCTTTCACGGCCGGTAATCATAATGTTGAGTGATTCCGGGGTTATGTGGCCGTGGTCCATATTTGGTGTTGATACCAGACGTTTCGCCCTCAACTGCGGAGGGCATCTTCAGTGGCGAGTGCTTCTAGGCGTGTTTCCTGGTCGGAAGATCTACTTAGAATGAGCGCTGTGGACGTAGAGGACGTTGTATTAGTGGTGGGTGCAGGGTGAGTGGGCGTGGCTCTTGCTGATTGGCTAATGGTCGTCTCCTTGTTGTCACTGGTGTTAATGCATTTATTTTCTAGTGTATGAAACCAGGCCTTAGACAGTTTGATACCTTCCTCTTTTCTGTTAATATTTCCCTTATGCTTGTATATTTCTATAGCCTCTCGGTATAATCTAGGGAAATAGTAGGAAGTTGTGGCTAAAACTTGTGTATCGTCGAATAGAATCTGGTGTCCATTCATAATGGCATGTTCTGCTACAGCTGATTTATCCATTTCTCCTTGTCTGCAGTTTCTTTTATGTTCTGATAAACGGGTGGCTATACTTCTTTTCGTGGTCCCTATATATGATTTACCACACGAACAAGGAAGTCGATATACGCCGCAAGTGGAGAGAGGTGGCCGAGGATCCTTAGCTGAGCGAAGGCAGTCTTCTATTTTTCTTGTAGGTCTGTAAACTGTTTTTATGTTGTATTTTCGTAGGAGTTTTCCGATACGATCTGTGACTCTTTGTACATATGGTAAGTAGGCTATGCTGGTGAAGTGTATTTTCCATTGTGAACTGTATTTTGTTGTGTCTGCTGTTAAGGTGTTGAAGGAAACGTTCCAATTCTTCACTGCCATGTCTCCATACTACGAATGTGTCATCAACATAGCGAAACCAATGTTCTGGAGACTTGGGAGCTGTTTTTAGTGCTTCTTCTTCGAATTTCTCCATGAAAAAATTCGCTACTACTGGGCTTAGAGGACTGCCCATGGCTACTCCGTCGGTCTGTTCATAGTAGCTGTTGTTCCATTGGAAGTAAGTAGTAGTTAGTATATGCCTGAATAAATTGGATATTTCTTCTGTGAAAATCTGTCTAATGTAGTCCATGGTCTCATTTACCGGCACCATGGTGAAAAGGGAAACCACATCGAAGCTAACCAGTATATCTTGAGATGTTACGTTAATATTCCGTAGTCTCTCAATGTGTCTCGACACATTTCAGCTTATTAATACCATTGAGTTGTAAGCCTTCCTCATTCTCTAAAGATTTAATGGCATGCTCTAGTACAAAATTAAATAGTAGAGGAGATAGTGCATCTCCTTGCTTCAACCCATTCTGGATTTCAAGAGTGTCTGAAAACAGTTTGCCTTCACGCACCCTACTCTTTGAGCCATTTAGACACATTCATATAAGTCTAACTAACTTTTTAGGAATTCCGAACTCCAGCAGGATACTATATAACTTCTCCTTCTTAATTGAATCATATGCTTTTTTGAAGTCTACATATAGTTGATGTACAGTACCATTATATTCCCATTTCTTTTCTAAAATCTGTCTTATACTAAAAATCTGATCTGTTGTAGACCTGTTTCTTCTAAATGCACATTGATGATCTCCTAGGATGTCATCAATATATGGACTAAGTCTGCTTACTAATATATTTATTAGAATTTTGTACAAAGTTGAAAGTAATGAGATGCCCCTGTAGTTGTTGCAATCAGTTTTATCTCCTTTCTTATAAATTGGTACGATAATTGATTCCTTCCATTCATCTGGAAGAGCTATTTTTTCCCAAATCATACTAAGCAACCAACGTATCTTGTCCATCAATTTTTCTCCCCCTGATTTTATCAGTTCTGCTGGGATCTCATCTGAACCTGATGCTTTATACATCTTCAATTTTTCAATCGCCATTTCAACCTCTAATGAACTTGGTTCTGCGACTAACATTTCTGCTGTCTGTAACTTATCCTCCTCAATGTCCTGTTCTGTATGTACATTTAATAGCTGATTAAAGTAACTTTTCCATCTATTTAATATACTCCTAGAATCTGCAATCATATCCCCATTTTCATTCCGAATTATGTTTGTTCTGGCCTGAAACCCTTTCTTCTCTATACTAATTCCCTGATATAATTCTCTAATGTTCCTATTTTTTGCATTCATTTCAAGATCATTAATCTTCTCTCTCAAAAATTCCCTCTTTTTACTCTTTAGTAACTTGGTGGTTTCCCGTCTAACACTACCCAATTGCTCTAAATTTACCTCATTTGGCTCGTGTAACCATTTAATTTTTGCTAGCTTTTTTTCTTTACAATGTCGGCACATTCCTCATCAAACCATTTCTTGTTTTGCCTCTTTTTTAAACAACCAATGCTTTCTGATGCTGACAATTTAATAGTATCTCTTATAGCCTCCCATTCTTTATTTATATCAGTTTCTTCTTCGCTTGCCACATTGTCATCTGAAGTTTCCAGTACTTCAAATCTATTGGCAATTTTCATTTGGTATTCCTGCCGCATTTCATCATTTTTCAAGTTTTTTAATTCATATTTTACAGAATCATCTTTAGCGTTTGTTGCTTTCATAAGCGATAGCCGTTGTCTGATTTTCACTCTGACCAGATGATGATCCGAATTGCAGCCTGTCCCTCTAACTGATCTAACATCGATGATGCTATTGTGCCAGCATTTTTCCACTAATACATGATCTACCTGGTTCCAAGTTTCTCCATCTGGGGACGTCCAGGTGTATTTATGAATATCCTTATGCTGAAATGTTGTGCTCTTAACAATGAGATTCTTTGATGTGGCAAATGTGACTAATCTAACCCCGTTGTAGTTACTATCTTCATGAAGACTGAATTTGCCTATTGTTGGTTTGAATATATCTTCCTGCCCCACTTTTGCATTAAAATCTCCTAAGACAATTTTCATATGATATCGTGAAAGGCTATCAAATAAGCATTCTAATTCTTCATAGAACTCATCCTTGATCTTGTCATCTTTATCTTCTGTGGGGGCATGTACATTTACAATTATAAAATCATGTCTTTTACCCTTTAAAATTATGTATGATATCCTATCACTAACAAACTTAATATCTCGGTAAGCAATATCTCGGTAAGCGGATAGGATCCTCCTTCTGACTAAAAAACCCATTCCAAATGCAGGTCTTTCTGCACCCCCATAGTATAATGCAAAGCTTCCTGATTCCTGACTACCTTCTCCTGGCCACCTAACTTCCTATAAAGCGACTATATCCAAGGGCAATTTATCTAATTCCCACGTTAATATCTCTAGTGCCCCGCTATTGTATAAAGTCCTAACATTCCATGTTCCTAGGAACAGGTCCCTGTGTTTGAGCCTTTGGCATGGGTTCCCTGAAGTAGTCCCCGCCCGGAGAACCGAATGGGGGACTATTTGACCTCCGGAAAATTTTACCCCAGTAGAACCCATGTCCGCATTTCTTGACGGTTGTATTTTTACGGTGAAAGATCGTCAATCTTTCGACCAAGGTACTTATTTCGTCTGGCTTATCACTTTTGACCAGTCCGGCATGGGTAACCCTATCGGCAGCAATGCTACGGCCGGCATAGCTCTCAGGATCATTTAAGGACGCAAGCCACTCCACCACGACAAGGTAAAGATACCATGGAGGGGTTCTGTGTTTATTTACAATGCTTTTTTTTGTACCCACTATAGAATCCCATGACTTTTTTTTCAATCATAAATCCAATTTTCCAATTTGTGGTTAGCTAGTTGTTTCATTGATTTTTGTTTTCTTATATTTCCTTCTGTGTTTTTGAGTGTATCTATATTATATAGGCCCCTCTGGTGTGCATTTTTACCTATCTCAAATTCCTAGGCACCTGGATGGGATTTTGTTCCATTAAGTCACACACCGATATAATGATAAGAAAAATAACACTTTATTTAAATATATGCAATTTAAATGAAAATATGGAAAGAAACAATCTCCTCCGTTGTCCAGCTTTTGTAGAAGAGACCAGCCTTTCTGCTAAATATTGGAGTGCAAGAGAGCGAATGATTTCATTATCAAGTATATTTAATTAATAGTTGAATGCAGGCTTTCACGGCCGGTAATCATAATGTTGAGTGATTCCGGGTTATGTGGCCGTGGTCCATATTTGGTGTTGATACCAGACGTTTCGCCCTCAACTGCGGAGGGCATCTTCAGTGGCGAGTGCTTCTAGGCGTGTTTCCTGGTCGGAAGATCTACTTAGAATGAGCGCTGTGGACGTAGAGGACGTTGTATTAGTGGTGGGTGCAGGGTGAGTGGGCGTGGCTCTTGCTGATTGGCTAATGGTCGTCTCCTTGTTGTCACTGGTGTTAATGCATTTATTTTCTAGTGTATGAAACCAGGCCTTAGACAGTTTGATACCTTCCTCTTTTCTGTTAATATTTCCCTTATGCTTGTATATTTCTATAGCCTCTCGGTATAATCTAGGGAAATAGTAGGAAGTTGTGGCTAAAACTTGTGTATCGTCGAATAGAATCTGGTGTCCATTCATAATGGCATGTTCTGCTACAGCTGATTTATCCATTTCTCCTTGTCTGCAGTTTCTTTTATGTTCTGATAAACGGGTGGCTATACTTCTTTTCGTGGTCCCTATATATGATTTACCACACGAACAAGGAAGTCGATATACGCCGCAAGTGGAGAGAGGTGGCCGAGGATCCTTAGCTGAGCGAAGGCAGTCTTCTATTTTTCTTGTTGGTCTGTAAACTGTTTTTATGTTGTATTTTCGTAGGAGTTTTCCGATGCGATCTGTGACTCTTTGTACATATGGTAAGTAGGCTATGCTGGTGAACTGTATTTTCCATTGTGAACTGTATTTTGTTGTGTCTGCTGTTAAGGTGTTGAAGGAAACGTTCCAATTCTTCACTGCCATGTCTCCATACTACGAATGTGTCATCAACATAGCGAAACCAATGTTCTGGAGACTTGGGAGCTGTTTTTAGTGCTTCTTCTTCGAATTTCTCCATGAAAAAATTCGCTACTACTGGGCTTAGAGGACTGCCCATGGCTACTCCGTCGGTCTGTTCATAGTAGCTGTTGTTCCATTGGAAGTAAGTAGTAGTTAGTACATGCCTGAATAAATTGGATATTTCTTCTGTGAAAATCTGTCTAATGTAGTCCATGGTCTCATTTACCGGCACCATGGTGAAAAGGGAAACCACATCGAAGCTAACCAGTATATCTTGAGATGTTACGTTAATATTCCGTAGTCTCTCAATGTGTCTCGACACATTTCATTGAGAGACTACGGAATATTAACGTAACATCTCAAGATATACTGGTTAGCTTCGATGTGGTTTCCCTTTTCACCATGGTGCCGGTAAATGAGACCATGGACTACATTAGACAAGATTTTCACAGAAGAAATATCCAATTTATTCAGGCATGTACTAACTACTACTTACTTCCAATGGAACAACAGCTACTATGAACAGACCGACGGAGTAGCCATGGGCAGTCCTCTAAGCCCAGTAGTAGCGAATTTTTTCATGGAGAAATTCGAAGAAGAAGACAAAAGCATAAAACAGCTCCCAAGTCTCCAGAACATTGGTTTCACTATGTTGATGACACATTCGTAGTATGGAGACATGGCAGTGAAGAATTGGAACGTTTCCTTCAACACCTTAACAGCAGACACAACAAAATACAGTTCACAATGGAAAAAGAAGATAATTGAAGACTTCCTTTCCTGGATGTTCAAATAATAAGGACTGGCAATGGGGAAATTCAACATACAGTTTACAGAAAACCTACACACACAGACCGATATCTGCACAAAGACTCTAACCACCATCCAAGACGAAAGCGAGGTGTCATTAAGACACTGTTCGACAGAGCGACTAAGTTATGCCAACCACAACACCTTAAAGAAGAACAACACCATCTGTTCAATTGTTTCCAGAAAAATGGCTACACATCCAAGGAAATAAGACAAACCATACATCCACGAAGACAGCACGTCAGAATGGATAACACACCCTCAACCAGCATAGCCTACTTACCATATGTACAAAGAGTCACAGATCGCATCGGAAAACTCCTACGAAAATACAACATAAAAACAGTTTACAGACCAACAAGAAAAATAGAAGACTGCCTTCGCTCAGCTAAGGATCCTCGGCCACCTCTCTCCACTTGCGGCGTATATCGACTTCCTTGTTCGTGTGGTAAATCATATATAGGGACCACGAAAAGAAGTATAGCCACCCGTTTATCAGAACATAAAAGAAACTGCAGACAAGGAGAAATGGATAAATCAGCTGTAGCAGAACATGCCATTATGAATGGACACCAGATTCTATTCGACGATACACAAGTTTTAGCCACAACTTCCTACTATTTCCCTAGATTATACCGAGAGGCTATAGAAATATACAAGCATAAGGGAAATATTAACAGAAAAGAGGAAGGTATCAAACTGTCTAAGGCCTGGTTTCATACACTAGAAAATAAATGCATTAACACCAGTGACAACAAGGAGACGACCATTAGCCAATCAGCAAGAGCCACGCCCACTCACCCTGCACCCACCACTAATACAACGTCCTCTACGTCCACAGCGCTCATTCTAAGTAGATCTTCCGACCAGGAAACACGCCTAGAAGCACTCGCCACTGAAGATGCCCTCCGCAGTTGAGGGCGAAACGTCTGGTATCAATACCAACTATGGACCACGGCCACATAACCCGGAATCACTCAACATTATATTTAATTAATGTTTGGGAAGTAAACATTATGAGGTATAATCATTAAAATTCATCGGAGAACATATTGTTTAAACAACTCACCTCATAGGATTCATGCTTCCATGATATCGCCGATTTCAAACATAATCATGTTCATCGTCAGCCATAACTCCGACTGATGAAATTTTTCGGCGCGAAGAATTTCATCAGTCGGAGTTATGGCTGACGATGAACATGATTATGTTTGAAATCGCGATATCATGGAAGCATGAATCCTATGAGGTGAGTTGTTTAAACAATAGTTCTCCGATGAATTTATTATCATTATCAAGTGCTCGCCTCGACATTAGATACCAACCAACCAATATATGCAGAGAAAATTATCACTGATATAATAACACTTAACACAATGTGCTGGAGTTCTCGTCTTCTTGCATCTGCCCCATTCAGCAGTCACCAAGCGAGAGAATGATCGCCTACAACATGCAAGTCACGTCCTGCATTAACAGCTTTGCTTATGCATCAGCAAGCCAAAGAGGAAGGCAAATGTTGGTAAGTCTGTACTACAAAGTGCATCAACCTGATCGGTCGTTACCATAGAATAACTGCAGAATATTAATGCAATACCGTACGAAGGGTGAGGTATATTTACAGAACATACATGTTATGTTATATTTTGACATTGCCTTTTAGGACGGTGTTCAAGAACCAAACCTTCCATGAAGAGCGACTTTCACCGCGTCTCTCCTTGGTTAATTATGTGGGTGATGCAGAACCTACTTTAACTGGCTCACTCCATTCAACAAGATATTTATTTAAAAAAAAAATTCTGGGAACAATTGATAGATGAGAGCCACAGCTTATGGAAGACAGAGATGGCGTGGCCTAGAGAGCTTGCTTCTTGAATACTGGCCTTAATTTCAAACACTATGAACACTAATCTTTTATTTTTTTTAATATCTCTTGCACTTAAGCCTTCATTCTTCTTCTTCTTCTTCTTCTTCCTTCCAAGTATTAGGCCAAGGCCTGTTATGATCCTATAGAAAATTTTCCCTTCAGCATTTCATAGGACGGCCCAGTGATCTTCGTCCTCTTGGTATATAATTATAAACAGCTTTGGGGATCTGATTTGAACTCATTCTTTCAGATGGTGTTTCGAATTTAGTTGGTACTGTTTAATATATTCCAAAATTGGCGTAGTCTTCAATTCTTTTAAGATATTGGTGTTCCATTTCCGATCCCATCTGGTGTAACCCACTGTTCTGCACATGAATCTCTTTTCACAAGCCGTTATTCTGCTTTCATGTTGTCTTTTTAGTGTTCATGCTTCACTACCATAGGTCGACACTGGTCTAGCTATAATCTGGTGTTTTTTTTGTACAAGGGATGGTTTCATAACTTGATTAATAATTCCCAAACTTTTATTATAACTAGTAATTTTTTCAGGGATATCCTTTTCATCCCAGATAGAGAGATAATATCCAAGATATTTAAATTGACTATTTAACTCATGCCCCAAATGGGAGTCAATGACCTATCACGTTTCAATTATTTCTGTTTTACAACCAATCACAGTCATGTTTCACCAAATATTTATCAATATTAAATTTACCATATTAAAGAAAGCTCCTCCTTTTTAATATTCTGAACAGGTCTGACAATTATTTTGCAGTGACTGACTATGTAAGAAATACGGCTACCAGATTGTATATATAGTGCATGAATGTCAACACATAGAGCTTGCAGGAGTTAATATAAAAACTTTTGTAGCAATTGATTATACCACCAAAAAAAGAAATCACTGTTTGCACTTTCTTAAATGTATTTTTTTCCCAGGTAATAATCCAGAAAAAAATATAATTGTCATATTTACATCATACGACATCAGAAATGAATTAATATACAATTTGATGTGTTTTATTTTTTTCTCCACTAGAGAGCATTCTTACAATATTGTGTTCCTTTGGCAATGAATAGTATGATCTGGTTGCAGTGATAAACAAAAGAAGCAGATGAAGCGTACCAATCGTTTCTTCTCATTTGTTTTCAAACATCGCCATTTACATTAAATATATACATATTTTAAAATAAGTATAGTTAAATAATGATTTGTGAGTAAACAGCTTAATTTTATTCGTTAAATAGTCTTAACAAATGCCACTCTTGATTTCCAAATTATCTAGATAAATTCACGACTCGCTAAGTGAGGAGTGAATTTATCTATAATTTGGAAATCACTCGTGGCATTACTTATGATTAGATCTCTCTAAAATTTTATTGTGGAGACAGATTTTACTTTGTATGGGGTCCTTCCCATGAAATGCCATAATTTTAGTTTTGTTAATTGATATTTCCATTATAAATTTGGCAGCTATTTTTTGTAAATTATAAATTGATCATTGCAAATCATTTTCGGAAAGTGCCAGAAGAGCTCAATCGTCTGCAAAAAGAATAGCATCGAGTTTGAGGTTCCTATTGATGGGTACCCTCAGGGGTCCTCATCTAGGGGATATGTAGATGGCGACCACAAGGTGCCCAAGCTGAGCAAAACATTTCTTCCACTTACTTGTGTTTTGCACTCTTTTAACTTTACTATCTAACCTATTTTGGTTAACTCTTTTTTTTTTCGACCCCGATGCTATTAGGGCATCCGAGGGCTAGGGAGTCTTTCCTTTATTCCATTTTCTTCTTTCCTTTATTTTCTTTTCTTTTCCAGAAAAGCCTGACCAAAGGCTAGAAGATGGCAGCCCCATCACGGGTCTTGCCTTCCTTTGGCCAGCAACCAATCGAAGGGACTATTATTATGCTTTCAAGTCTTATACGAGAATTTCCCGGAAGCCTTCATTCATGACTTCCTTTTTGCATTTTGTAATTTTCATTTCATTTTACCAAGGTCACTCTCTGATTCTTGTAGCCACCTTCTCCTTGGTCTATCTCTTCTTTTACTTGCTAGCATCACACTATTTGAAATTTTTTGGGCATTCTATTTCAATTCATTCTATGAACATGCCTTAGCAATACCTTGTCCTTTATAAATATGTTCTTTCACTTACTGGTCCACAGATTTTTCTCTCAAATGCCTTCAATGCAATTTCATCTTCTGCGTTTAGAGACAATGTTTCATCTGCATCTGATCTCAGCTCAGTGTCTCTGAACACAAGGGTTGATTTAAATAATTTTATATTTGCATAATTAGCTTTATTTGGAAACAAAATAGTATTAAATAAAAGTATCACAGTTCATAATCCTCTATTCAGATTAATTACAATAGAAAACAATAATCAATTATTGACAATTGAACTTTATAGAAGTTAACACCCTCAGGTATATTTTAAATTTAAGAAAACATTCTATCACCTCACCTCATACTCCTAACTAGACCAGTTTTGGAACCTTCTTGGTTCCATGTTCAGTGACTTCACAACCATTGTTCTGACACAGCAGTACTTGAATACGATAGGACAACGGTTGTGAAGATGGAACTAGCAAAGTTCTGAAACTGGTCTAGTTAGAAGATGGGGTGAGGTGATGACATTTTTCGTACATTCATCAATCAGCAATTTGTTTGAAGATGGATACTTACTTACTTACTCACTGGCACTATCAAACCCATAGGTTCATGGCCGCGCGGACATAAGCTCTCCATACATCCCTATCCTCAGGTAATGCTTTCCAATCATTCCCTGTATAATCTACTTCCCTCAAATCATAGTTAATGTTATTCTCCCACCTCATTCTTGGTCTACCAACTGGGTGTTTTCCCTCTGGCTTTCCTACAAGAAGCTTCCATGCAAGTATTTCATTCCCCATACGTGCAACATGTCCTGCCCATCGCAGTCTACGAGACTTAATTGTTCGTATTATATCTGGCTTCCTATAAAGACCATGTAGTTCGTTGTTATGTAGTCTTCTCCATTCACTTGTTTGTTCATCTCTCTTTGGTTCAAAAATTTTCCTAAGTACTTTATTCTCAAATACTTGTAATCTCCTTTCCTCCCTTAAAGTAAGAGTCCATGTTTCACACCCATATAATATAACTGGTAGAATAATAGTTTTATATATTTTCAGTTTTAACGTTTTTTGAAAGGAGTTGGGACGTCAAGAGTCTCTGCAATGCATAATAGCACGCATTTCCAGAATTGAGGCTATGTTTAGTTTGAGGATGGATAAGTTAATAAAATATATTGGAGTTGAAGAATGAATCATTTATTTGCAGTAAAAAAATAATTTAATTCATTTACATAATTCCTCATGAAATTAAATATGTTTTAAATACTGATTATGTAATACATATGATTTTTTTTCTTTTTCACAAAACATCAGTCGACTCATTGAGAGTTGTTGAAATTCTATTTAACATGAGTTTCCACTTTATATTACAAATGTAATTGTGGGTTAGAAGTGTCCAAGGCGGTTGCACGGAAAAATACAACACCTGGAAAATATACAATAACAGTAACAGCGCATTCATTTTCTTACAAACTTAATTATTTATTTTAATTTATGATTAAATATGCAGGTAGTTTGGTGAGAGAGAGAGAGATTATGTTACACTTGACATTGAAAAGGAAATATCCTAGCAGTTTACAAAGACCTACCTATCTGCAATGTTGAGCCTCAGCCTCTCCACTATTAACAGCTACTGGACCAAGATAACTTACTTATGCTTCAACTTTTATAGAAATAAATCACTCCGAGGTTTAATTTCAGATAAATTAAAATGTTTTCACACCTCTCCTCATAATCAATCTTCTAAGTAGATCGTGATTTCAGGGTCTTGGCGGCCCCATCCTCAGTACACTCATTTTAATTTATCTTAGTTATTCTTATTTGGCCATAGGTGTCATGAATGGTATGCAGTCAACATACTGACCCAATGAGACATCTATTGGGAAGGTCAGAACCATCTGGAAGCCAGTCTCGAGAACTCAACTTTCCGAAGTGGAGGAGGAATAGATGCATGTGGAAAGTACTCTGTGGGATTTCTGATTTGTGAGTCAACAACTCATGAATACTTTTCTACTAGAGAAGGTGAAACCCAACTCTCGCTGCCCATGAAATTGAAAAGCTGCCCAATAATATGTCACAATATTAAGCATTGGCACAATTTTGCAAGAGAAAGCTGGTTTTAGCACCAAAGTTTGGACTGAAAACTGTCAGCTCATCTCTGTGCTTTCTCCCAGCATCTCAGTCTGCTATGTGAACGTGCATCCAAAGGCATATAATACTTGACTTTTTACGAATTAACACTATGAGGTATCATTTTTTAAGAAAAATTGTATCACTTCATATCCATCTTCTTATTAGACCAGTTTGGGACCTTTAGGTTCCATCCTCAGTACTTTCATGTTGTCTTGAGGCAGCTCTTCAAAACAACATAACAGTTGTAAAGTGCTGAGGATGGAACCTAATAATGTCCTGAAACTGGTCCAATAAGAAGTGAAGTGATACAATTTTTCATATACAGCAGACATTACTGTTTGTTGTAAACTACAAATTGTATCAGGATTAAGATCAACTCTGTCTGCAGTATTGAAGTTCTATAACACATTAATTTAAAATAAATGCTTATGGTAATTTTCTACGCTCAGCACAAATATGGCTTATTTTCATACCACACATTTTTTCTAATTCTGAGTTTTAAGGATGCTGCTTATTATTTGGTCAATTAACATCATATCGAGTGCCTTCAATAGAGAGATATATGGTCTATTTTTAATTAGAGTCTTCCTAACATATAATTTATGTTAATTAGTAAAGAGTGAACATAACTCACCTGTAGGATTTACTCTCGCATTCAATTCAGAATCTGGAGACAACATTTGAGGTGTAGCTTGAGAATCGTACAGATCCTGTAAAACAACGTTTAGAGAGTAGAGAGTAAATAATATAAACCAAAGAACGAGAATGTGAAACAGAGATCTCAGTAATAAATAAGGTGAATCTGCATCTTACCTCATAAAAGTTGAGTTCTTTGAAGACATGTTTCAAAACACTTGTTTTTCATTTTCAGCTGGTCAGGACTTTTGATTTTGAAGTTGTCAGCCCTGGATGTTGACTCCTACTCCATCAATTTGAAATTCCCAGGGAGAGGAATTCAATATGTAAGTTCTTTAGACCACCAAAAGATGGAGTAGGAGTCGACATCCAGGGCTGACAACTTGAAAATCTGGACAAGCTGAAGATGAATCACAAGTGTGTTTTGAAACACGTCCTAAAGGAACTCAACTTGTATGAGACAAGATGCAACAGACTCAACTTACAACCTCATAATGTTACTTCCTGTTGTCATTTTATCTTAGATCTCAATGCCTAAGACATACACATTTCTGAGTTATCAATATTGTCACTGTACCTCTTCTGAGGTGAGTTTACAGTTGTACAAAAAATTATATACGGGCGAACCTAATCAGACGTTTACTCTTTTTTTTTAGTTGACTTGCTTGGAAACAGCTGTTTTTTTTAATTATTGTCTACAAAATTGGATTTTCCTGTATGCCTACAACAAATATGAATTTTGCAGAACACATACTGCAAGTTGTCATAGCAACACCATCAATAGTTATTTTAGCTTGCAATATTGTTTATTACACAACAATAACACTTTTACATAAATAATAACTTTAAAATAAAAAGAAAATTGTAGAACACTCAGACTTTACTTCGTATTATTTAAAATTAATCACATTCTGAATGTTACGCAAACTAGTCGCATAAAAAACAAACTAGTCGCATAAAAAACAAACACCTTCTGATTAAAAAATGCAAGCATCACTTCTTCCGATGCAATGTTATAATTTTTTTCCAACTAAAAAACAATTTGGTACTCCTTTAACTATCTACCCTAGATTTCTCTGGAAATAAATGCAATTCAAGTTCTTTGGCATTTTTTAAAATGTCTACAGGAATAATATTTTCTACATTTCCATACTTTAAATTTACTATTAATAACAACAATAGTTATTATTTTATTAAACAACAACATCACCTTAGATACAGAACTCATGACGTCACCACAGCCAACTCTACTAGTATAGTGGGCCATCAACAATACTCTCAAAATGGAACTCGATAAACTACTATTTATTCTCATATTAAAAGCTATTTTTTACATTAATTTTCCGTACAGGTCAACTAAAAAGTAATGTCTGTAGCTAGCTAATAGTGGTAGTGCTTCGCGTCATTCCTACCGGCAGTAAACATCTGCATAACTGTCACTTCCACTACTAGGTGATGTCGTTAGATATCCTTTATTTACAATTTCATTACGATCAGAATTTATGCTGTATATTCTGGTGTTTTATTTTCGCCACAATCTGCACATGGCTAATATAGAATATTTTTCAGTAAACTATTTGAAAATATTTAAAATAATTTTTTTCTTCCACTTTTCAAATGTCTTTTCCAATCTTTTAACAAATCTACACAAAGCAGCCATTTTGAAACAATAGAAATTGCAACTTATTCTGCATTGTGCATGCATAAAAATAAAACGTTTATTTAATGTATTAAAATTGTAATTACATATTTTAAAATTCTCCCATTTAACTTATTTAGACATGTGTTAGATAATAAATACACTGTCAAAACAATTAGAGGAACACTTGTAATAAATTGAATAAGTAATTGTTTTTTAAAGCTGTGATGCTGAAAGTGGACAATATGTAAATTGAATTATTAATTTTATCATTGGATACAAATTTTAAAGATCCATGGCCTAAATGCAGAGAAATTACCTCAAAATAACAAATATAGAGATTTTTTTTATTTTGGAAGGCACTGGCCACTTCTAATAGGTAAGCTTCCTGATGTTGCTATAGTGACGAATATTGATTATTGGCTTGTTTATATTAAAGTCTCTGACAAAATGAGGCATTTAAATGAGTTTGAAGTGTATCATGCTCTACATCTTCTACGACAAGGTCAATCTCTGCGACAAGTGGCTAGAGAGCTTGGGGTTTCTCCTTCCGTGGTGTCCAGGTTACGCAACAGGCACAGAGAGAACAGGTCAGTATTGTAGAAGACGTGGCCAGGGCCGTAAATTTAAAACAAGCCCCCAGGATGACATAGTACGTTGTTCTTTCTGCTCTTCGACAGCGTACAAAAACTGCAAAAGACGTGCAGAATGACCTTCATATGGCTTCCGGAATCTGGGTTTCAGACCAAACCATAAGGAACAGATTAAGGAAAGAGAATATTCGTCCAAAAAGGCCCGTTAAAAAAACACGCTTAACAAATGGGCATAAGGCAGCAAGACGTACGTATGCTGAAAAACCATGGTGATTGGAACCTGAACCAGTGGGAGTCTGTGCTCTTCTCGGACGAATCCAGGTATCGTCTTACACGTTGTGATGGTCGATTGAGGGTGTGGGGACGGCCAGGAGAAAGATTTTCTGCAGAGGCTGTACAGGAAATTGATAGATTCGGAGGAGGTTCCATAATGGTGTGGGCCGGAGTTATGTACAACAATCGTACGGACCTTGTACTTGTTCCCCAGCGACTGAATGCTGTCCAGTATATCGAGCACGTTCTGGAAGAGCATGTAGTACCTGCTGCCATTGGAGTAGGCCCTGGATTTCTGTTTATGCAGGATAATGCCAGGGCACATTCTGCGGCTGTCACCAAGGGATTTCCTGAGGAGGAATGAATATGAGGTAATGGAGTGGCCAGCGGTCAGCCCAGACCTCAACCCTATTGAACACTTGTGGGATCTTCTAGACAGGAAGGTCAGGAACCGACATCAAGCTCCACAAACTCTGCAGCAACTTGGAGATGCTCTGAAGGAGGAATGGGAGAATATCCCGCAAGAGGAAATCCAGAATCTTATTGGGAGCATGCCACGAAGGTGCCAAAGTGTCATCGAATGTCGTGGAGGCCATACACGATACTAACTCTATATAAGCGAGTGTTTAACTTTGAAAAATAAGCACAAGATTCAATTGCTTACATAGCGGAATTATTTGAAAAGTTAATTGTCAGCGTTATTCATTTGTTTTTACTGACATGAGCAATAAATAAATAAATAAATAACCACAAATAATGTACTTTATTAATTTCATGTTTGTACCTTTATCCAATGAAAAAATATTTGCATATCTCATAGTGTTCCTCTAATTGTTTTGAGCAGTGTACATATTTTTATTACTTTTATTTCCATCATTTTAAGTGTTAGAGAGCCAACTACATTTTCTTACACACTTAAACTGAGGATTAAGGGAAAATTCGTCAGTCCCGGTGGAAATATAACAATGTAAAAAACATTTTATATTGATCTTATAGAGATGATGATTAGTATAACAGAGTGACTTAAATATTAATCAATTTATATTTCCTTGAGAATAATTAAATTAGATATTATATAACCCACTTAGATTTATCCTGAGTCATATGTCTGTTTTGTTTACATTACAAGTGCAACTTTGCTTGGAACAGCTATAATAGCATGTTAATAATTTGATTGTTATTCCTACAAATATCAGTTCTTCATTTTAGAGGTTAATTCAGTTAATAAAGTGATATTGAACCAAATAGATGGGCAGCTCTGTGGCACAAGCGATTAGATGCTCGCCTCTCACCACTGGGGTCCCAAGATTGAGTCTTGGTCACTCAATGTGGGTTTTGTGGTGAACAAAACAGAGCTTGGGTAGGTTTTTCTTGGGGTTTCTCTTGTTTTCCCCCAGCCACAATTTCATTCCACCATTTCTCCATGCTCATCTCAGTCATTTTGTTCATCAAGCAGGTGTGGTCGGCCGGCACCCTTGTCATTCACAGATCTCTATATAGAGGCTCCATCTCATCTCATCCCTCGACCCGACCCTGAGTTGAGGAGATATTTATTTAATATTTTAGTAGCATACGTCCATTGGGTGTTTCTTGAGTACTTTACAATCAAAATTACTTATAAAATTTATAAAATAAGTTGATTCTATTTATGTTAAACTTAACAAATGTAGACATCTATTATTCAAAATTGCATATAATGCCCTGGTTGATTTATCTACTTCCATCTATATACCAGAGGACGATGACCAAGGCTAATTTAGTTCATTGATTTCCCTATAGATATCAGTGAGTGACACGTGGTCACCTCAGAGACCACATATAGTAGGCAGCTGAGGTATTACTTGGCTGCAGAAGGTTTTTAAATTCAGTTCATAGGCACTAATTTAGGCTTGATGTTCTTTTACAAGCCCAAAAATCTTCACAGTTGGGACCCATGGCTAAAATCCCTCCTGGAGGACTTGCTCCCTGGATTTTTCCATCCTAAAAAAATCCATCAGTCCTGGCCGGGTTTGAACCTGTGACCCTTGGTTCAGAGGCTAGCAGCATAACCACTGAAAAGTGACATTGAAACATTTCAACATCTTTTGCTGCTTTGGGACATTTGTTCACCTGCACTCATACACTTGTAGACGAATGAATATAAGATTCCAAAGGATAAAAGAAGAATTTAAGGAAATGAGAAGTTTATTGTGAAGAGAAACACTTTTTATTTTGATTGAAGAAACTTACCTCAAATACATATCCATTGGTGTTGTGTTGAGACCAATATCTCTGTAAATGGCAACAGATACTGGATAAGGGTATCCGTCTGTTCCGCCAGCTCACCATTGCTAACTGCTAAAGAATATTCATCTCCTACTTTTTTGGACTTACAGGACGTGTCCAAATCTGTATGTCATCCTGAGAAAAAATAAATAGAATCTCCATGTTTATATTTCACTTATCAATATTTTCTAATGCTTTAAGCCCTGTTGATGTCATAAGATACGACTTCTTTCTAATATAGTTGTAAATGTCTGTGGATGTCATATAACTAACTAACTCACTGGCACTATTAAATCTGTAGGTTTATGGCTGCTTGGACATAAACCCTCCATACATCCCTATCCTGAGCTAATGTTTACCAATCATCCCCTGTATAATTTACTTCCCTAATAATATGATTAATGTTATTCTTCTATCCTCATTCTTGGGCCTACCTAATGGGGAGATGGTGTTTTCCTTGTTTTTAATTTTCATGCCGCTCTTTCATTCCCAATTTGTGTCACACTGTCCTGCCTGTCAAGTCTCACAATGCTTAATAGTAGAATATCCTCATCATGAATAAACCAGAAAGTGTTTCCAAATAGCCATTTGAAACATCGGTAGCAAAATTTAGACTATCACCAAGTAATGACTATTCAGGAAAAAAAGTTAAAATATGACAAAAATGTATAACCTAACTAACCACTGGTCTGTATCGAACCTATAAGTTACATAAGCTCTCCGTACATCCTATCTGAGGCTAATGTTTCCCAACCATCCCCTGTGATAATCTACTTCCTCTCAAAATCATGATTATGTTATTCCTCCGACCTCATTCTTGGTATCAACTGGGTTTGTTTTCCCCTCTTTTCATGCCACGTTCATGCCACATGTCTTGTTCATCGCAGTTCTATGAGAATTAACTGTTCTTATATATCTGTTTCCAATAAAGACATGTTACTCATGTGATGCTGGAGTGACTTGCACCCTTAAATGACCCCGGAGTAGCTGCGGCCAGACACGTCGAAGGCGATAAGCCAGATGAAAAAATACTTGGTTAAAGACTCTTCAGAAAAAAAAAACAACGTCAGAAAATGCTGACATGGATCCAATGGGGTAAAATTTACGGGGTAAAATAGTCCACCATTTGCTTCGGGCAAGGCGGGGACTACTTCAGGATACTGCCAAGGCTCAATAGAAAAAAAAAACACAAACCAAACCCAAATTGTCCCTTCATCACATAAAGAACGAAATGACCTGAAAAAAATGTTAATCTTGTGAATCATTATAAAAAAAGACGTGAAACTAATTGGTGTTTTCATTGTCAATCAATAGGCAAACAACGACGACAGTGTGTGAAGTTGTTTAAATTAGATCAGTATATAAAACACCAGCCCAGAGACGGTGTGTCCGATATGACACCAGGAGTGCCTACCCATGGAAACGAATACGCTTACCTGGTGACTTGGTTCAGTTTCACTCATCAAACGCAATGATGAGACATGGAGACCTGCGCGAAGCAATCCTTCGTAGTTTTTATGCCACATTCTCTCTCAATTTTGAAAGGTGTTAACCAAGCTAATTTCGATAAAAAAAACAAGACAAAACATAAAAAAATCGCCTACTTCATAAACCTATTAATAAACAAAATCAACAACATCGATCAGACAAAAGTGAAAGTAACAATAAATACGAAAATAAAGAAGTTTATAACTAAAGCACAAAAATTGCGATAAGTTTTACCTCAGTTAGAACAACAAGACATGTAACACAAGAGTATACTGAAACATAATACATAATAGTTTAAAAAACTAAAAGAACAGCTTTATTAGAAAACGAAAAAATAATTTTAATTTACAATCGCTTGGGATACAATAAAGTGGTCAACCAAAAAATCATCTCTTAACACATCTCGACTAAATTCGAGTTATCAACAAAAGAAAATAATTTTACCATCAAAAAAGCGTGGGGTGGTCTAGATCAATAATATATTTGATCATAAACAAATAGTGGTAAAAGTAAGCTCTCTAAGAGAAAATGTAAAACTCAATACAAAGCACCCCATGCTTTTGATGGTACAATTATTTTCTTTTGTGTGACTTGATAATATAATTTCCCCCCTATTGTCTATATTGTGTTGGGATGATTTTTTGGTTGACCACTTTATTTATCCAAAGCGTATTGGAAATAAAATTATTTTTCAATTTTTTAGCGTTATAACATATAAAGCGTTGTTCTTGTAGTTTTTTAAAACTATTATTTATTTTATATTTTTTGTTTTAATATTTACAGAAAAGATAAAAATATAAATATCTTTAAATTCGTATATGTGGTCGAGATAGTATGAGCCAAAAGTAGACTCTTCTATAAAAAAAAGACCACTCCCAGCCCGATTTGACAGCGACGTATGATTACTGAAATTAATACC
>JASPKZ010003697.1:0-26514 GCA_030220185.1 Diploptera punctata | reverse complement strand
GTCCCACATCAGCCGGTCTTACAGTGACACGAACTTTGAAAACTTTTGGATATAACACTTAATTTTTTGGCACACATAGGGGGGGGGACCCCAATGAAAGGCCTCTCGGATGAGTGATCAGCTCAATTCTAGGGCCACTCCGAGACAACACGAACATTTAAGACAAGATCCACCATTCACTTAATACACCCATATTAAACTTTACGAATATATGGATGACTAAGATGGGCAGATGATGTTCGAAAACCATTCGGACCCTAAATTTTCCTGACATTTGTATTACAATGAGGAAAAAAACTGAAATAGTCGCATCCAGGAAACTAGTCCTGATTGGGGATCGAAATCGAGCTGTTGCTACTAGGAAACGAAGTTACTCTGAAACCATAGCGGTGGACAAGTAGCTAAATAATTTAATATACGATTTATATCTAATTAACCAATTTGGGGGCCTAATTTGATGGGGTTTAATGTTCTCATTACATTTTTTTATGACTTTTTTGTGTTATTTCCGAAGAAATAGAAATGAAGCAATTTATGTTGTTCTCGTGAAAATACTTAA
Organism: Diploptera punctata; assembly: GCA_030220185.1. Classification (NCBI taxonomy): domain Eukaryota; kingdom Metazoa; phylum Arthropoda; class Insecta; order Blattodea; family Blaberidae; genus Diploptera; species Diploptera punctata. The sequence continues at coordinate 25,955 of JASPKZ010003697.1, read as the reverse complement.
AAAATATATCTTCATGAACAAAAATTACATGTTTTATAGACACCGAAATACGGCCAATACGCACACACTATTGAGTGACACAAAGAAAATTGGGACTGGAAGGTAAATATCAATAAAATAAATATATGATCACATATAGGAAATTGCATTATATAATGGAAATGGACAGCTAGTGACAAATGAGGGAAATTTTGAGGAAGTGGTTGAATTCAAATACCTAGGAACAATAATCACAAATAGGAATGAGATGCACAAACAAATTAAAACATAGGCTCAATTCTGGGAAATGCGTTCTATTATGCATACAGAAACTCTTGACGTCCCAACTCCTTTAAAAAAAACGTTCAACTGAAAAATATATAAAACTATATTCTACCGTTATATTATATGGATACGAAACATGGAATCTTACTTAAGGGAGGAAAGGAGATTACGAGTATTTGGGAATAAACGTTCTTAGGAACATTTTTGGACAAAAGAGAGAAGATAAAATAGGTGAATGGAGAAGAAACTACATAACAGTGAACTACATGGTCTTTATAGGAAGCCAGACTATAATAAGAACAGTTAAGTCTCAGATACTGCAATGACAGGACATGTGGCACGAATGGGGAATGAAAGTCGTGCATGGAAGCTTCTTGTAGAAAACGCCCAGTTGGTAGACCAAGAATGAGGTGGGAGGAATAAACATTAACTATGATTTGAGGGAAGTAGATTTATTAGAGAATGATTGAAAAACATTGGCTCAGGATAGGGATGAATGGATGCTTATGTCCGCGCGGCCATATACATATGGGTTCGATAGTGCCAGTGTAGTTAATATATATCTATATATCTTTGAGTTAGTTAATATATATTCATTTTTCTTTTCATATCATATTTGCCTTCATTTGTCAAATGTCAAAAAATATAGTTATAACATCTAAATATACAAGCGTTACTGCTATAAAGTAAATATTATCTTTAATAAATTGCTTAACTGTTTATATGGGTCACTAGATTCAGTCGGAACGATTTTCCGCTACCTCTTGTGTGAATTGAGAATACTACATAACTTAACACTGCTCAAAACAATTAGGGAATAATGTAGAATACCTATAAGACATGTTTTTTAGGAACAGTATTAGTGCAATCACTTTCTATTCCTCTCAAAAGAATATCAACAAGAGTTTGAAGTCATTACGTAACCTCTGTACCACACCATATGTCAAAGAGATCCTGATTAGGAATATGGCAAACAAACAAAGCAACATTAACATGGTTGAAAGTTTTCTTTAGTATGGTGTATTGTCTCCTCGACGGCCAGCACTGCCTCACACTGTTACCTGGCTTGATGCCATGAGTTAAACACTGAGTTCTTGGGGGAACGTGGCCACTCTTCCATAAGAGCAATGTGCGCTCTGGAACAGTTGTGTGAGGTGCTGGTCTAACGCAATGCCTCTGCCAATACAATCCCACACATGCTCACTCGGATTTAAGTCCGGGGAGGAAGCTGGCCATTGCATACGCTCGATACCCTCCACTTCCAGCTGTCTGTGGGGGGTCGTGCATTATCGTCCATAAGAAATAAAAGAATCACCTATGGGGCATCAGCATAGGCACGACAAAAGGTCGGAGAGAATCTCATCTCTATACTTTACCGCAGTCAAAGTACCACCTTGGATATGTAGAGTCCGTACGGTCCACCCCTACTGACTCTGCCTACAACCATCAATCCCCCGCCACCATAGGGGATCTTTCACGTGACAAAAAAAGCGCTTGGGATTGTTTTCGTGTCCCTTTGTCCTCCAAGATGAAATACATCGCCGACTATCACATTCCATGTTGAATCGCGACTCAATCAGAAAAAAGACTGACTCTTCCATTCGCATTGCCTCCGACCCACGAGTGCCTCCTCCGCCCAGTTTTCTTCTTTTCTTCTGCGATCTCTACTGTGTTGTGGAGTTAACCTGTACACACCATGGGCCTACGGGGCATAGAGAACCCACTTTCCATGCAGTCTATTGGGACAGTTTGGAGTTGACAACCCTGCGTCTGTTGCGTTTGAAGTGTATTTCTGGGGTTAGAGGAAGGATTGTGGACAGTTTGAGTTTGCATTCTGGTGGTACTATTCCGAAGGCTGTTCACAAGATTGTAACGGTCATGCCCTTGGCTGTTGTTGCCCTTGGTCGACCTTGTCCGGCGCTTCTGATGAACAGTATGTTCTTTGAAAATGATTCCAAAACTGGCAATCACGCTTTGAGATACCCCAATGGCTTGTGCCACCTCTTGTTGTGTCTTCCCGCTTCCATCCTTCCTATGGGCCTCCAGCCTGTTCAGGTAAATCACGTTGTCGAGGCCTCACTATCCCTAAGGCAAGTCATTACTACTGAAACTGACTGGATTTAAAAACAGCAACACAACATTCACACCCCACACACCCTTTCACATCAACAATACAGACACTGCCCCTCTGGTGTGGTTAACCGAGTTACGTAACAACTTTCAAACTCTTATTTACATTTCTTTGGAGTAAGAAAGTGCTTGCACTAATACTATTCCCCCCCAAAAACATAGTCTTAATATGGTTATTTACAATATCCCCTATTTTTTTTGAGGCAGTGTATTAGAAAATATATGTTTGTGTTGGAATCCTTGGTAGCTCAGGTCGTAGAGCCGCTCAAACGTACAGAGTTTTTAGAGACTCGGTTCAATCCACTTCAGAGCAAAGGCATATTTTTTTCTTTGTCATATTTTATATATATATATATATATATAAATATAATATATATATATAATATCCATCCATAGTAATTCTGCCCAGGCAAGGTCTTTCGTCACTTCTATGCTTTGCGCTTTACTAGGGAATTATAGGTGTGGTAGCTATCGTTGCTTTCCACACCGGTGAAGGATGATGATGATGATAATGATGATGGCGGCCGGATGATTTTCGGGGACCTTGGGTCCTAAGCTTCCTGACATTTGTTTTACAGGTGAGGAAAAACCCGGAAAAACCTTACCCAGGAGGCCTGTCCCGACCGGGAATCGAACCCGGGCCCGCTGCGTGACAAGGCAGCACGCTATCTCGAGACCACAGCGGTGGATATATATATATATATTATATATATTAATGTTATTACTATATTTTGACATGTAGATGGAGAAAACATCGTAAGAGTGAAATACATGAACTTTATGGGAAACTAGATGTAGGCCTAATAAGAATATTCAAGTTCCATAGACTGCGATGGGACAGGGCATGTAACACGAACGGGGAATGAAAAAGGGAAATGGAAGCTTCTTGTAGGTCTCAGGTTTAAATGCCGGTTCAGGCGTTCATTTTTTTTATTTTCATGTCATAATTGGCCTTCATTGATAAATGTCAACATTTAATTATAGAATGATAAAGAAGCGTTACTGCTATAACGTAAATATTCTCTTAAAATGCTTACTTATTTAGTAGCCACGAGAGATACCAATGTCCCGTTGCCTCTCATGATTGAGAATCATATATAAGGAAGGAAAAATAAATGTTTGTGCTATAAGCCTGAGTGGACTTGTTTACGTCCCTAACGTATAAAGTTGGAGATCTCTGGTTCATATCCCGATTTAGGAGTTTATTTTTCTTTTTGTGTCTTATGTGTGTATGTTTGTATAATATATATATATATATATATATTTATGTGTGTGTGTATACGCGTGTAAGCGCGCGTGTATTTGTGTGTACGTTTGTTCATGGAAATCTGAAAGTTATGGGAGTCCAGGGATGGAGAAGAAAGGCTGAAGATAGAAATGGATGGAAGCGCATAGTTGGGGCGATCAAGGCCTGCAATGGGCTGCAGTTCGATAACAAAAGTGAAAAGACTGGGTACATAACATTTCAAAGGTTCAAAAGCAATTCATTTATATAAAAATTCAATTTCACAGTTCAGCCCTTTACAAATTCGCTTACTAGCTCACTGGCTCTATCGAATCCCTAGGTTCATGGCCGCGCGAACATAAGCTCTCCATATATTCCTATCATGAGCTAATGTTTTTCAATCATCCCCTACATATGCTCTACTTCTCTCAAATTATGGTTAATGTTTTCTCCCACTCATTCTTGGTCAACCAATTGGGCGTTTTCCTTCTGTGTGTGGTTTTTTTTTGCTTCCATGCACCTCTTTCATTCCCAATTCACGCCATGTATAAATGTAAATAACTACTAATATACTAGGAAGTTATACTGATGTTTTCACGTTCTACGAGATATTGTTTTCACAACTACTATCCTAGACCTATAGCTAATTCACTAGCACTACAGACCCAGGAGGTTATGGTCGCACCCGGACCATAAGCTCTACATACATTCCTAAATATATCATCCTGGAAACTTGTCCCGACCATTCAAGGAAATGGTTGTTTGAAAATATAGTTTGTAGATCTCAACAATCCAACTCCGCCATTGCCGGTCCCAAGCCCGGATGAGAAAGGAGGAGGGGGAGGAGTAACACCTCCGTAAAAAAACCTTGGTTCAGCTGGCCCGGCTGATAGTACCATGTGAGGGCCCCTTGCCAGGGAAGGTGTGAAGACCTCAACGGCAATGAAGGCGGAGAGGGATACCCTTAATACGGCAGATTTGGCGGAAGAGGCACCCTACTCTAACTCTAGGGAAGAGAGAGGAACCGCTGCCTGCGGAGAAGGAGAAACTTCAAAGGCTAAGGGAGCATCCCCTACAGAAAAGCATGCCTGTCCAAGAGGCATTGAGGTGGCAACCCCACCACTGGACTTACCCAACTATAGGCTGGTAACCTATAATGGGGAAAACTTTGAATACTCGAAAGACTACAAGAAATAAGCAGGCGGATAATAAAACTATGACGACAGGCAAAGAACAAAGGATTTATGACTGGAATTTGGCAACCTGGAACGTAAGAGGACTTAATAAAAAAGATGAAGAATTGGTAGAGGAATTGAAGAAAAGACAAATAGACATAGCTGTTATTAGTGAGACAAAAAAGAAAGGAAGAGGATCAACAGAAATGGGAGATTATCATATGATCTATTCAGGAGTAGAAAAGACAGAAAGAGCCAAATCTGGAATTGCTATTTTAACAAAACAAAATTGGAGAAAAAAAATAACAACTTATTCCAGGATAAGTGACAGAATAGTAACATTAAGATTAAAGTTAGGAAGAGATAATTAACAATAATAGGAATATATGCCCCATCTACTGGAAATAAAAAGGAAGCAGAGAAATTCTATAATGAATTACAAGATATAAAGGATAAATAATTAACCATGACCAGATAGTAATATTAGGAGACTTCAATGCCAGAATTGGAAATAAAACCATTAAAGATTTAATTGGCCCACATGGAGAAAATGAAGTAAATGATAAAGGGATAATTTAAAGAGATTTTTGTATGTATAACCAGCTACGAATTACAAATACATTTTTCAAACATAAAGAAATACATAAGTTTACTTGGATGAGTCGGGGATCCAGATCTATAATAGATTACATAATAGCAAACAGAAAATTTTGGACACAAATAATGGATACGAGAGTCTATAGGGGGACAGAAATAGATTCTGATCACTTTTTAGTGGTTGGAAAAATTAGAACGAAAAAACCTTATTTTAGAAGGAAAGTAGAAAAGAAATCAGAAAACGAAAAATACAAAGTACAGCTATTAAAACAAGATAGATAAGACAGTTATATGAAAATCGAATAAAACAAAAACTTGAAACCAAGAGTTGGAGATGTAGAAATTGATTGGATAAAATTAAAAGAATCAATAAAAAAAGCAGCAAATGAATGTTTGGGAACCTCCAAAAATAGACCAAAAAATCGATTGAAAGTTTGGGAATGAAGAAATAAAAGAAGCAATCAGTAATAAGAAGATAGCTTATTTAAAATGGCTTCATTCTGGGACTATTAATGATAGAATAGATTACAAACACAAAAGAGCAATAGTCAGAAAATTATCTAGAAAATTAAAAAATGAAGGATGGGAAAGTTTTATAAAAAATATAGAAAGAGATGTCACAGGAGCAAAAAGATATGGTTTCAAAGTATTCCAGCGATTAAAAGAAGAGTGTATGGATAAATTGGCTATAAATGGAATGACAGCAGAACAATGGGCACAGCATTTCAGACAGTTATTATATGCAGAGGAAGAAGAAACAAATACACCTCCCTGTCCCACAGAAGAATATAATGCTATAACATTGGATGAAGTGATAGAAACTATCAAGAAAATGAAAAATAGAAAAGCTAGTGGAGTAGATGGTATACCAATGGAGCTTTGGAAATATGGTGGGAAACCACTCTATATTAGATTGGTACAAATTTTTAATGATATATGGGCACATGGAATAATACCTCAGGACTGGAAAACATCATTAATAATACCCATCCATAAGAAAGGAGAAAAAAGTAACTGTTCAAATTATAGAGGTATATCATTGTTGACAACAGCATCTAAAATATATACATCCATTTTAAAACGAAAACTTCAGAAAATTACAGAAGATCAAATTGGAGAGGAACAATGTGGATTCTGAAAAGGCCGATCGTGTATCGACGCTATATTTGTTATAAAACAACTAATTGAGAAGTGGAAAGAATTTAATATCCCCTATATATATATATATATATATATATATATATATATATTTATTTTGATTTTGAAAAAGCCTATGATAGAGTCACACGGGACATAATGTGGAAAATATTGGAAAGCTACCAAGTCCCCAATAATCTAATAAATGCCATAAAAAGTTTATATGAAACCACATTTATAAAAGTAAAGTTAGATCATGGGAAAAATAACAGATACATTTGAAATTAACCAAGGTTTAAGACAGGGATGTGAACTATCTCCATTACTGTTTATTCTATATCTAAATAAAATTGTCCAGGAGTGGAAAAAACTAAACCCTCCAGGAGTAAAAAATATGTAGAGGAAATCAAATACAAACAATAATCTTCGCAGATGATCAAGTACTTCTAGCGGAGAATGAAGATGATTTGCAGAGATCAGTGTTTAAATTGCAGAATACCCTGGAAAAATACAACATGAAAATATCTGAAAATAAAACCAAATCCATGACAATCACTGGAAAGGGACTTTCGAGAGTAAAAATAATAAACAATAATAAACCAATAGAACAAGTAACACACTTTAATTATTTATGTAATAATATATCACAGTTTCATAATCAAAAAAATGTGGAAAACAAATTTAGAAAAATATAACAGATTAAATGGTATAATTAGGAGACATTTTGTAAAACAAACGAGGAAAGAAATCCAATTGAGATTTCATAATGCCATAGCCAAACCTGCTCTACTATAACAGAAATGAATGTTGGACACTTCGAGCAAAAGATAAATCCCGCATTAATAGTTCGCAAATGAGATTCCTCCGATCACTAACTGGAGTAACATTAAGGGATAGAATGAAAAGTGATGAGATAAGGATGCAGTGGAATAGTAGGGAAATGGTTGAACACATACAAAATTATCCGATTAAATGGTTCCAAACACATCCAGAGAATGTCAAATTCCCGTTTACCAAAGATGATTTACCACCTCAACCCTAAAGGCAAAAGAGACCTCGGAAGACCCTTCAACCGATGGAAAGATCAGTTTCTGTAGTCGCAGAACGGGCATCATCACCCAATACTGCATTCGGAAGAAGAAGAAGAAGAACAATCCTTTCGGGCTACAAAATAAACTAGAGATGATGATGATAATGCATGAATTCGAGAAAAAAAAGTAATATGCTGCCAAATACTACAGATTAAAAAATAATAACGGGAAAATGCTACAGGAAATTTTGATAGTAAATAATAATAACAAGAAGTAAAATCTGAAATGAGTACGATAAAGTCAAACTTCCCCTACTTACCACATTCTAATGCTAGCAGATTAATATTAAGAGAATTGATTAGCTAGAACTGAGTTAATGTTCTTTAGTCATTCCCTGTATAATTAACCTCCCTGAAATCACTTTCACTGCAATCATATCATTTTCATGCTATGATTTGCAGCTTTACTAAGGAATTATATTACTCCATCAAGTAGTCGGCACAGGCGTAAAATATGTTAACTATCATGCTGTCTTCTCTTTTTCTTTCTTACTATGTTGTCACTTCATGTCTTCTGTATATTTTCTTTGTCTGGCAGGTAGAGAGCTGACAAATACTATGGATTTTAATGGTCCATTCTTCTAGGCGGTCATTGGCATAATTACTAATTTGACAATCCTCTTACTATTGGGGTTACGTGTAGGAATGGGCTGTCCCTTTCATTACATGTTGTCACTTGTGATTTATTGTCAGGCAGGTAACGGAGAGACGACAAATACAGCGATTTTAAATGACTCGACCGCTAGAGCGTTCTGTGCTTAAATGACAACCATGTTAAGATCTTTCACACGTGTTTAGGGATTCTCCGCCCACACTTAAAATGTACCCATTTCAGTACGTGATCGGATGTACCTTCCACAGATTCAGTAGTTCGGCGACACTAGCGCTAAAACTCTTCCCCTCGGCCCGTGCATAGTTAACTTGGTGGTGTAATAGGTATGGTAGCTTCCCGTTGCTTTCCACACCGGTGAGGGATGATAATTATAAGGGTGATGATGATGGCCGGATGATTTTCGGGGACCGTTGGGCCCTAGACGTCCTGACATTTGTCTTACAGGTGAGGAAAAACCCCGAAAAAATAACCTCACCAGGAGCCTGTCCCGACCGGGAATCGAACCCGGGCCGGCTGCGTGATAAGGCAGCACGTTATCTCGAGACCACAGCGGTGGATATACATATGAAATGTATAAAAAAGAATTGCTCAATATAAGTTTATATTCACAACTGCTCCTGTTTCCGAAATCAGGCATCCTTGATAGCGACTTTACTGTAAGAACAAGAACCAATGAATAAAAGTAACTGGTTTAAAATTCCATGCAGGAATCGAATAGTGAAAATAGAATCTCAGTTAATAATATTTATTTTGTCTGCACCTAGCAGACCCATATCAATTGCAGCGAGACACAATGAAAGATTTACTCACAGCCAAGTAGTAACTTACATCTTCAAGGGATCGAACTGACCCAAGACTTCATTATCGAATGTATAAATGAATGTCTTCTTGTAAGCCCATGTTTCCCTTAACAGAGGTTTAGGCACTCTTCCCCTACAGGGAAGAATTTGAACCATACTAATTTAATCACACTTGTTTTCGTATAGACGTCATTTGAGTGGTGCGTGGTCAGCGTTCTGCCTCGCACTGACATCTAGGAAACCAAGGTAGTACTAGGACGGGAAAATTCGGTAAATTTTGCTTAGAGCCCTTTTCATTCAGGCTTAAGGATCTTTTACGAACCTAAAAATCTTCAGACTCGGGACCCACGGCTTAAAGTCCCTCCCGGAGGACTTGCTCCTTGGATTTTTCCGTCCTAAAAAATCCATCGACCCCGGCCGGGTTTGAACCCGTGACCCTTGGGACCAGAGGCAAGGAGCATAACCACTAGTCCACCTCGGCCGATTAAATGAATGTCTGAAGATAAAAAAATACAAAAAATCACCAGTTTGCATTTCTCTCCTCTTTTTTACTATTATTTTGGAAACTAAAAGCCGCACAGTGGTCTCTTTTCATAATTTTCGCTTCAGGTGAACTCCTACTCTTAATGGTCCAATTTTGCTGGTTAACAAACTCGATCTTACTTTAGATTATTGAAGATTGCAATATGCCGAGTTTGGTTCCAAAAAAATATTGCGGCCGCTATATAGCTACACAATTTATAAATATTCCTTGATACAGCGTATTGGTTTATAAAATCTATAGCTGATCCATGTTTTTGAATTGCATTAATAAGGTTTTATTTTTAAGGGGAGTAGAATTTAAATTGGGAATATATCTAAATTCAAATCTCAATATATATATATATATATATATATATAGTAAAACTTGCTCAAAACGGAATCGCATTGGACATTTTTCCGCATTAGACAAAATTCCGCATTATAAAAAGATAAAACTCATTAATAATCTCAGATTATACTAGAGTAGCTACCGTATGTCTTTTTTCGTACCTTCGATTAATTATAGTTGCACTGCCTTTGAAAAGTGAAGTATAGTATGTATGAGCGACTTTGACGGTAATGCCCGAAAAACAATGCCGTTTCGTCAGCGTTAAATAAGTCTCTTTCGCGCGTATCCTGAAATTAAAGTATGCAGTTTCGGTTTCCGCTCACTAACTACACTTACGTCCACATCCTTTGATTCCCCGCAAATTTCATTCCACACTACATTGTGTCGTCTTTTAAAACTGTACAGCCAACTTGAAGATGCCTTGAAATCGTTATTCCTTGGGATTTAGCAACCGCTAGAGCTTGACTTTGGTGCATCGGTCCTGAAATTTGGAGATTTATCTTCAATCACTTTCACTTTCTCGTTTAATGACAATGATACATACGTTTTAGCCATCTTTATTCCGTAAATTCAGAATGCTACCTGTGAAAGATCGGTCTCAGAACTTCAACTAATTTCAGATTTTACAGTGCAATGGTTATTTGTAAAACATTATTTCGTATAACAGGTGTGCAGTGAGGCCGAAAAAAAATTGCAGGTACAAGTAGAATCTCTAGATCACCCGGGGCAGGAAACATTCCTTACTGTTTTTTTTTACCTAACAGGAATTCAATGAAGTGGAAACTAATTTATTTCTCTGTCTTCTGCTTTTTAATTTTTTCATGAATTATGTAGAAATATCCTTCCGTTTCCCCGATGGACAGATTCCGTTTTATGCAAAATAAATACACGTAAAATTACTACTATTTCGCCGGGACCACCAATAACTATTTTCACATTGGACAGATTTCAGTATTACTCACGTTCCGGATTAAAGAAGTTTTACTGTAGCCTATATATATATATATATTTCATATCATATATATAATATATATATATATATGAAATATAGTATAACATCTAAATATATATATATATATATATACCAAGACGCGGGAAAAACCAAGAAAACTTTCATATATATATATATATATTATATATATATATATATATATATGTATGTGTGTGTGTGTGTGTGTGTGTTCTAGCGGAAACAATTGTTTTAACCAAACCTGACATATAGCAATCATTTAAATAAAGTAAGTTCGAGTTCGTTAAGTAGCAGTTCACTTGAAGCAAAAATTAAAAAAAAAATCGCTCTAGCAGTCGCGATTTTCAATTATTTGCAACGAAACTTAGTATATGCTCTTGAAATAAAACGAGGAAATTATTCGCCATAATTCAGAGGAATCTTACCATTACATGTAGGGGTTTATCAAACCCCCCTAAAAAAAAAATTAACAGGCGCCATATTTATTTTGCAACAATGAAACTTAAGTAATTTTTAAACTAGAATTGTATGCTATGATAAATATTGGTTTAATTGATACTAGTAAAATTCATGGTGGTTTAATTGTTTTAATATTTCATAAAGCATGGGAAAATGAAATAGTAGAAATTGTTTACATTTGTCAAATTAGACAATATGCAAACGTACGTTACGCACGATTTATTTTTACTGCTGTCCAACTCACTTAATTAAGCAGCCATAAGAAATTGAGTTAGGGTTAGGCTAACGAAAGCAAGATAAATTCAGCAAACCAGCAAAATGGAATAACAAATTCGACTTGGTGAGGAATTCGCTTAGTTTACGTAGTTCCTATGTCATTACATTTTTAATATTTAAGTTTTACACATTTCTATCATAAAATATTTCGAGAGAAAATTATAGTCCCCATGTATCATACAAATCGACCGCGGTGGACTAGTGGTTATGCTCCTTGCCTCTGGTCCCAAGGGTCGCGGGTTCAAACCCGGCCGGGGTCGATGGATTTTTAGGACGGAAAAATCCAAGGAGCAAGTCCTCCGGGAGGGACTTTAAGCCGTGGGTCCGAGTCTGAAGATTTTCAGGCTCGTAAAAAATCCTTAAGCCTGAATGAAACGGTCTCTAAGCAAAATTTACCGAATTTCCCGTCCTAGTACTACCTTGGTTTCCTAGATGTCAGTATGAGGCGGAACGCTGACCACGTACCACTCAAAATGACATCTATACGAAAACAAGTGTAACTAAATTAGTATGGTTCAAATTCTTCCCTGTAGGGGGAGAGCGCCTAAATCTCTGTAAAGGGAAAACATAGGCTTACAATACAATACAATGTACCATACAGTCGAACGCGGTGGTCTAGCGGTTATGTTCCTTGCCTCTAATCCCGAGGGTCGCGGGTTCAAGCCCGGCCTGGGTCGATAGAATTCTAGAATACAAAATGGCGATGTGCTAACCACATATCACTCGTTGACGTCTGTAGGTAAAGTGATCCCACAACAGGCCTCGGGAGGCCCTTGGGGTAATAGGAGGTTAAGGCTCCCACTTTTTCTAGACAATCGGCACTTTATGTCAGCCGGGTTGTCAGCCCTGCGTGACGGCCGCCTTTACCCCCTAGAACAAGTGTCTGGTACTCATTTCCGTTAGAGGCTGAGTGACCCCAGAGCCATAGTGCCGCCAGAGGGTTTGGGTCAGTTTAAATATCCTGACCCCAACGGGACTTGAACCCTCGGCCCTCCGGCTGTAGCTCAGTGCCTTAACCACTACGCTACGTAAATATAACAACTAATTCACTACTATCGAACCCGTAGGATCATGACCGCGCGGACATAAGTTCTTCACACATCCCTATCTGAGCTAATGTTTTCCAATCACCCCCTGTATATCTACTTCTTTTAAGTCATGGTTAATGCTATTCTCCCACCTCATTCTTGGCCTATCAACTTGGCGCTTTCCCCTCTGGTTTCTCTACAAGAAGCTTCCATGTCCCTCTTTCATTCGCAATTCGTGCCACAAGTCATATCCATCGCAGTCTATGAGACTTAACTGTTCTTACTATATCCATTCATCCATAGAAATTCTGCCCGAGGGCAGGTCTTTCACTGCAATCACAGCATTTTCATGCTATGCTTTGCGCTTTATTAGGGAATATAGGTGTGGTAGCTTCTCGTTGTTTTCCATTCCGGTGAAGGATGGCGATGATGATGATAAAGATGATGATGAAGGCCGGATGATTTTCGAGGACCGTTGGGCCCTAAGCTTCCTGACATTTGTCTTACAGGTGAAGAAAACCCCGAAACAAACCTCACCCAGGAGCCTGTCCTGAGCGGGAATCGAACCCGGGCCTGCTGCGTGACAAGGCAGCACGCTACCTAGAGACCACAGCGGTGGACATCTTATTATATCTGGTTTCTAATAAAGATCATGTAGCTCACTGTTATTTTGTCTTCTCCATTCACCTGTCTGTTCATCTCTCTTTGGTCAAAAAGTTTCCTAAGAACTTTATTCTCAAATAATCGTAATCTTTTTCCTCTCTTAAAGTAAGAGTCCACGCTTCGCATCATATACTATAACTGCGAGAATAACAGTAAGTAAATAATCATAACTAAATTATGCCTGGTTAAGAAACTCCCGCTAGGGAGCATCCATGTCCCCACTCGGGTCGTATGGACTATGTATTTGTACCATATAGGATACAAGGTAAAAAGAGGTTATTTCAACTGAACTGTAATCCAGCACTTTACTGCGGTGTAACAATGTAAGGTCGGGTCTATTAACTCCCTAAAATGTAAATGTATGTAATAAAAAAAGATACTTCATGATTTCATGGTTATTTTTGAACTTCTGTAAGTAAAGAACAATGAAAAACGACGTGTTCATATTATATTCCGTCTTATAACAGGAAACTGAGTTTAGTATTAGGAAGTATGTGGTTACAAAATACAGTGGGTATCAGTGTGCGAGGTGGCAACAACCAAGATGTCATCATTTCTGCACTACTCAGTTTTTTTCGTCATGTTGGTACCATCATTATGCATAACTCAAATTCGAAATAAAGGTATATATTTAATCTTTCTAATTTATATATTCGTAGTAAATTAGAGTGTCCCGTCCCGTAGCTGAATGGTTAAGGCATGAGACCTTGGCGCAGAGCTTCGGGACGTGCGCTGGTTCGAATCTCCATGGGAGAAGACATTTTCTCATGGGATTTTGGTCAGTATGACACCGCTGTCTACCCAGCATAGTGAGGAATCTGGGTAGCTACAATAAGTAGCGGCAGAATATTTTTTGAATGCAACTCAAATGTTATAATTAATTACTATTCTAAATTAAGAGGCTAGAAAACCAGCTATAACAGCTGGGGACTCGACATGCTGACCACATCACCCCTATACTGGCAGGATGATCGTCCCTATGATTAATACGTGTAGAAATGAGCTAAGCAGCCGGCTGGTAGGCCAAGGGCCATCTAGGTCTGTCGCGCCTAGGAGTTTATTTTAGTAAATTATAGTGGAATTCATAGGCCCACTTTCAAATAAAGTATCTAAACACTTTAAAAGTTGAACATTAATCTGGCATTTAAAACTAATAAAACTTTACAAAATATAATAAAAAACAACAAAACCAAAATAAAAATTGAAAAATTATCAGGTGTATATAAATTGAAGTGTGGTACATGTGACAATGTCTATATAGGACAAACTGGTAGACCTTTTATCTCTCGGATAAAGGAACATATGAGAGCATATAACAGAAATTTAGAATATTCAAAATATGCTAACCACATATTTCAATTTAATCATTGTTTCGATCCAAATTTTGAAATTTTACATGTTTGTGATAAGGGTAAGAAGTTAGATCTTCTGGAGGCTGTAGAGATAAATATATTGAAGAGTAGTAACAGACTGTTAAATTCTCATCTTGATTTGAATGAATCCCCTTTGTTAAATTGAAAAATTAAAATAAATAATGTTGTATTGTTGCTTAGATCAGTTGATAATTGATATGTAATAACACAATTCATAATTTGTAACATGTCTGAAGAAGTTACAGTGTACCGAAACAGCTGTCACTGAATTATATAATAAATATAACTATTTAACTCATGCTCCAAATGGGAGTCAATGGCCAATCACATTTCAATGATTTTTTATTTACAACCAATCACAGTCGTGTTTCGCCTAGAATTTACCAACTAAAGTTTAGCATAATAAAGAAAGCACCTCCTTTTTAAAATTCTGAATAGGTCATAGCATTATTTTGCAGTGACTGACTCATTAAGAAATACGGCTACCAGATTGTATATATAGTGCATGAATATCAACACGTAGCGCATGCGGTAGTTAATATAAAACACATTTGTAGCAATTGATTATACCACCAAAAAAAGAAACCACTGTTTGCACTTTCTTAAATTTATTTTTTCCCAGGTAATAACATTCCAGAACAATATAATTGTCATATTTACATCATACGACTGATCAGAAATGAATTAATATACAGTTTGATGTGTTTCATTTTTTCTCCACTAGAGTGCATTCTTACAATATTGCGTTCCTTTGGCAATAACTAATATGATCTGGTTGCAATGATGAACGAAAGAAGCCGATGAAGCGTACCGATGGTTTCTCATTTGTTTTCAAATCTCGCCTTTTACATTAAATATATAAATATTTTAAAATAACTATATTTAAATAATGATTTGTGAGTAAACAGCTTAATTTTATTCGTTAAATAGTCCTAACAAATGCCACTCTTGATTTCCAAATTCTCTAGATAAATTGGAAATCACTCGTGGCATTACTTATGACAATGAAATAAAACTGCGTTTTATTTTTATTTAATTAATAGTGGAATTAAACTTAATCTTGGACTTCTGACAACTTCAAAATGGAGTATGAACTACGCTACTACTACTACTATAATGCCGTAACAGCCCAATGTTGGGCCTTCGGCCTTCCTTTGTTAAGAGTTACTAAACCAAGTTAATTTAATTACGCTTTTTTGCCTTCAGATACCAAGAAACTTCACGCGGTCAATATACCGACCTAATGAGACATCTAGCAGGCAACTAAAGTATTACTAGGATGATGACGTCGGTGAATCTTGCTTAGAGACCTCTTTATTCAGGCTTAAGGATCTTTACGAACCTGAAAATCTTCAGACTCGGAATCCACGGCTTAAAGTTCCCTCCCGGAGGACTTGCTTCTTGGATTTTTCCATCCTAAAAAAATCTATCGACCCCGGCCGGGTATGAACCCGCGACCGTCGGAACCACAGGCAAGGAACATAACCACTAGCCCATTGCGGCCGATAAAATGGATTATAAAGGAGGGGTGCAAAGTTGTTGTTCTTACATGGGGGTACGGCGGTGATGTGGGGAGCACTAGTTCACCAGAGTTTGCAATTCACACCTGACTATTTAACTCATGCCCCTAATGGGAGTCATTGACCAATAGCATTTCAATGATTTTTTTATTTACAACCAATCACAGTCCTTTTCACCTTGATTTTATCAATTTAATTTTATCATATTAAAATCAAGATCCTCCTTTTTAACATTCTGAATAGGCCAGAGCATTATTTGCAGTGACTGACTCTCTAAGAAATAGTTAAATATAACAATTTATATATTAAGATGTAAGAATCTAGAATGCAAGTGGCTGGCAGATAGTAATATAGAGTGCAAGAATGTAAACATACACTGCTTGCTGGATATAATAGAAAACTTCTGTAGCAATTGATTATACCAAAAAAAAAAAAAAAGAAGAAAAAAAAGAAAACCACTGTTTGCACTTTCTTAAACGTATTATTTCCCAGGTATTTACGTTCCAGAAAAATATAATTGACATATTTACGTCATAGGACATCAGAAATTAATCAAAACCTATAATGTTGGTTATAAACAGTTTGATTTGTTACATTTTAACTCCAATAGGGTGCATTCTTACAATATTGCGATCCTTTGGCAATAAGAACTTAATATGATCTGGTTGCAGTGATAAACAAATGAAACATAAGAAACGTTTCTCATTTGTTTTCAAAGATCACCGTTTACATTAAATATAAATATTTTAAAATAACTATATTTAAATAATGATTTGTGAGTAATTTTATTCGTTAAATAGTCCTAACAAATGCCACTCTTGATTGCCAAATCCTCTAGATAAATTTCACTCATCACTTCGTGAGTCGATAATTTATCGATAATTTGGAAATCACTCGTGGCATTACTTATGACAACATCTAGCCATGAATAGTAAAAACTTGCATAATCACTAGAGTCAGAATTTTCGTACTGAAAGGTAAGATTGTAACATGGCATAACGAGAAGTCAGATGTAGCCCTATGACAGTCTTTTGTATTGATTTCACATAAAACAGGTGAATAGCATTATGAGAAGTAAGACTTCTGACTTTAATCTTTGTTTCACACACAAACAGTCGAATAATATATTGCAATCTTATCTTTCAGTACACGAAAATCCTGACTCTAATAATCACTAACATTATAACGAATACATTAATTAATTAAATGCATATTTATATTTACAATGTCGGTGTCTCGTGGTAATGTTCCTTGCCTCTAGTTTCGAGGGTCGCGGGTTCAAACCCGGCCGGGATCGATGTATTTTTAGGATGGAAAAAATCCAAGAGACAGGTCTTCCGCAAGGGAATTTACGGCCAGTATTCAAGAACCAAGCTCTCTAGGCCATGCCATCGTCTTCCGTAAGCTGAGACTCTCATCTTTCAATTGTTCCCGGATTTCTTAAAAACAAATGCTTGTTAACACATGATGTTGAATAGAGTGAGCCAGTTAGAGTAGGTTCTGCATGACCCATGTAATTGACCACGGAGTGACGGGCTGAGAGTAAAGTTTGGTTCTTGAATACCGGCCTAAGTCGTGGGCAACGAATCTCAAGATTTTTGGGCTCGAATAAGAACCTGAAGCCTAAATTAGTGCAACTGACCAACATTTATGCGACTTTCCAATCCAAGTAATACCTTAGTTGCATATTAGACTCCTCATTATGGCGATGTGCTAATCACATGTCACTCACTGACATGTGTAAGGAAAAATGTGTAACTTAAATTACCTTGGTCAAGAATCTTCCATTTGTGTCTCCACAAGGGACATATGGGAGTATATACGAGTACATACATACAATATTTACAACAAAATGAAAAATAAACACAATGAACAAAATTTGTACTAAAATCACGTGCTTATGTTTTGGAAACTTTGAAATATTTCAAAATATTTTGCAGGAAGATGTTCGATTTTATGGAGAGGAGGATAAAGTGTGATCATTCAATGATTGGCTGAACTTCAAGATTGAACAGATTGCTATGGTAATACATACAGAAACACAACTTAAAAATATCAGAAGTCCAAAGATGTGCTCGTGCCTCGTAAGCAGCGGGGCCGGATTAGATCCCGGGTCGGGACAAGTTTTCTGGATGATGGTTTTTTGTTTGTTTGGGTTTTTAGTCACTTGTAATTCAAAATTCAGAGCACTTAAAGGCCCAAACGGTCTCCGAACATCACCTGGTTATCATAATCATTATTATCACATTCGTATTAATGTGTGTTTCGCCTTAATTTGTTGTTGTCTCGGAAGAGGGGGCCGTTAGGCCTATAGGTGATTTTCTTAAATAGCTTTACTCTAATATGTAAGTAGTTTTCATAATACAGGATGCAACGTAAGTGAGTTAACCACTGCACATGGTTGCAAGGAAAAAAAATCAGATTAGTTAAAACTGGGGTTTGATTACGGGACCTTCAGAATATAATCTCAAACATTACTCACACACTACTACACCTTCAGAATATAGTCTCAAACACTACTCACACACTACTACACCTTCAGAATATAGTCTCAAACACTACTCACACACTACTACACCTTCAGAATATAGTCTCAAACACTACTCACACACTACTACACCTTCAGAATATAGTCTCAAACACTACTACACCTTCAGAATATAGTCTCAAACACTACTCACACACTACTACACCTTCAGAATATAGTCTCAAACACTACTCACACACTACTACACCTTCAGAATATAGTCTCACACACTACTCACACACTACTATACCTTCAGAATATAGTCTCAAACACTACTCACACACTACTCTCACACTACTATACCTTCAGAATATAGTCTCAAACACTACTCACACACTACTCACACACTACTATACCCTCAGAATATAGTCTCAAACACTACTCACACACTACTCACACACTACTATACCTTCAGAATATAGTCTCAAACACTACTCACACACTACTCACACACTACTACACCTTCAGAATATAGTCTCACACTACTCACTACACCTTCAGAAATATACTTTCACAACACTACTCACACACTACTACACCTTCAGAATATAGTCTCACACATTACTACACCTTCAGAATATAGTCTCACACATTACTACACCTTCAGAATATAGTCTCAAACACTAATACACCTTCAGAATATAGTCTCACACACATTACTACACCTTCAGAATATAGTCTCACACACTACTACACCTTCAGAATATAGTCTCAAACACTACTCACACACTACTACACCTTCAGAATATAGTCTCACACACTACTCACACACTACTAACCTTCAGAATATAGTCTCACACACTACTCACACACTACTACACCTTCAGAATATAGTCTCACACACTACTACACCTTCAGAATATAATCTCAAACACTACTCACACACTACTACACCTTCAGAATATAGTCTCACACACTACTCACACACTACTATACCTTCAGAATATAGTCTCACACACTACTCACACACTACTACACCTTCAGAATATAGTCTCACACACTACTACACACCTTCAGAATATAGTCTCAAACACTACTACACCTTCAGAATATAGTCTCACACATTACGACACCTTCAGAATATAGTCTCACACACTACTACACCTTCAGAATATAGTCTCAAACACTACTCACACACTACTACACCTTCAGAATATAGTCTACACACACTACTACACCTTCAGAATATAGTCTCACACATTACTACACCTTCAGAATATAGTCTCACAACACTACTACACCTTCAGAATATAGTCTCACACACTTACTACACCTTCAGACATATAGTCTCACACACTACTACACCTTCAGAATATAGTCTCAAACACTACTCACACACTACTACACCTTCAGAATATAGTCTCACACACTACTCACACACTACTATACCTTCAGAATATAGTCTCACACACTACTCACACACTACTACACCTTCAGAATATAGTCTCAAACACTACTCACACACTACTCACACACTACTACACCTTCAGAATATAGTCTCACACACTACTACACCTTCAGAATATATTCTCAAACACTCTCTCACACACTACTTACACCTTCAGAATATAGTCTCACACACTACTACACCTCAGAATATAGTCTCACACACTACTCACACACTACTATACCTTCAGAATATAGTCTCACACACTACTCACACCTACTACACCTTCAGAATATAGTCTCACACATTACTACACCTTCAGAATATAGTCTCAAACACTACTACACCTTCAGAATATAGTCTCACACATTACTACACCTTCAGAATATAGTCTCACACACTACTACACCTTCAGAATATATTCTCAAACACTACTCACACACTACTACACCTTCAGAATATAGTCTCACACACTACTACACCTTCAGAATATAGTCTCACACATTACTACACCTTCAGAATATAGTCTCAAACACTACTACACCTTCAGAATATAGTCTCACACATTACTACACCTTCAGAATATAGTCTCACACACTACTACACCTTCAGAATATAGTCTCAAACACTACTCACACACTACTACACCTTCAGAATATAGTCTCACACACTACTCACACACTACTATACCTTCAGAATATAGTCTCACACACTACTCACACACTACTATACCTTCAGAATATAGTCTCAAACACTACTCACACACTACTCACACACTACTACACCTTCAGAATATAGTCTCACACACTACTACACCTTCAGAATATATTCTCAAAAACTACTCGCACACTACTACACCTTCAGAATATAGTCTCACACACTACTACACCTTCAGAATATAGTCTCACACATTACTACACCTTAAGAATATAGTCTCAAACACTACTACACCTTCAGAATATAGTCTCACACATTACTACACCTTCAGAATATAGTCTCACACACTACTACACCTTCAGAATATAGTCTCAAACACTACTCACACACTACTACACCTTCGGAATATAGTCTCAAACACTACTCAAACAATTATACAATAGTGTTTGAGATTAGGTATTCTGAAGGTCCTGCATTCTAACTCTAGTTTCAACCAATCAGATTTTTTTCCTTGCAATTATATGCAGTGGTTAACTGACTTACGCGCCTACCTGTAGCCTAGTATTAAAATCATCATTATATAACCCACACGTGAAATCAGACCACTACTGACCCGCTTCGGTTCTAGCAAAGTATCCAAAATACATTTTGTGGACATCCAGCTCTGTCGTTCCCGCTGAGCATTTCCTTGGTGTATCCTAACTGCTGTCATTCAAGATAGTAAAGGGAGGTATTTTTATGATATTTGTAATATCGTGTAGTTAATTTTGAAAGCTCTGTACAGAATTATCATTCTAGATAGAATACTGAAATAGAAAAGTATGTTATCTAAAGATACGAAATTTCGTCTAAATACATCAATATATAGCATTTTAACTTCGGGACAATTTTTCAAAATTAACTATCACGAAATTACATATACCACGAATATATATCCCTTTACCCTACATTTTGTAACCATTTATTTAAAAAATCTACTCTAAAACCAAATCTGGCATAAAAGCATTCTACATCATAATTACATAAAACTCATTAAATATAAGACGCGATATTATCTACGACGCTTCCATATAAATAACTATAAACAACTCTTGTATAAATGTAAAATAAAAATTATCCCACTACAGGTCTTAGGAAGCCCTTACGATATTATGAGATTAAGGCAATTGGCATGAGATGAGAGCCGGGTTGTCAGTCCTGCTTGATGGTCAGCTTTACCCTCAGAACAAGAGTCTGGTATTCATTTCAGTTAGAAACAAAAGATCCCAGGGCCTGGTCCCGCTCGAAGCTATAGTAGTAGTACCATAGTCCTGGTCACTCCATTGGGAAGCATTAGGGCCTTGATAAAAGCTCGTCAACGCACTCTGTTGTTGCCAATATCTTAGTTTCATTCCAACTCATCTCTGCCTGTTCAGTTTCATCCCTGATGGTATTACTCCATGTTACCCTAGTCACCTTCTGAATCCTTGGGGGTTCCAATCTAACGCCATTTTTGTGATGTTACCATTCTCTCTCCTTAACACATGACCAACTCATTTCTTTTTTTCTAAATTTGATTTCATTACAAATTTAATTTTGATTCGGTCTTCTCCAAGTTATTTATTTGTTATAATCTCTGGCTACCATATACCCAAGATGTTTCGAAGCTTACGGCCTTTTTTAAATTCTAATCCTGATCCCACTAAGGAATTAAAATTTTAATATAGCCTATATTGTAAATTTTGAGTTAAAAAATTCAGTTTATTATTTTTTGTATTCTTTATAATTGGGCAAATCGAAACGAGATCAGATAAATTAATAATAATAATAATAATATAATAATAATAATAATAATAATAATAATAATATAATAATAAAATAATTAATAATAATAATAATAATAATAATAATAATAATAATAATAATATTCATAATAAATAATTAATACTAATAATAATAATAATAATAATAATAATAATAATATAGAGACAAATGAAAATGAACTGAACTGTTAACAGAACAAAAAATATTATTACACCAGCGATAATAATAATGAGTTGGTTAAATTTACTGTTGTTAAAAATGTATATAAAACAGATAAAATAAGCCTTAATCAGGCATGAAATGAGGAATAAAGTTAGAAAACAATCAGTCCGTATGTACAGGAAGCAGAACCTCTTCCCGCATAATAAGAATTTTTTCCAATCCATGCACATCATTTATACGACGCTTCATAAATTATTTAATAATAATAATAATAATAATAATAATAATAATAATAATAATAATAATAATAATAATAATAATAATAATAATAAATACTTTTATTCTAGCCTTAGCCCCTCCTTTGTTAGGAATTTATTGACCAAGTTAATTTAGTTACACTACAGATGTCATGAGCGGCATGTGGTCAGTTACCGACTTAATGAGACAATCTAATAGGCAAATAAGGTATTACTTGGATGTAGGCAAGGTCAGTTTAAATTTTGCTCAGATGCCTGTTTTTTCAAAGTTCGCCGTAGCCGAGCGGTTAAGGTAGGAAGCATCCTTGGCGCAGAGCTCACGGGACTTGCGCTGGTTCGAGTCGCCATGGGGGAAGAAAGAAATTTCTCAGGGTATTTCGGCCAGTATGGGACCGGTGCCCACCCAGATTCGTGAGGCAATTGGGTAGCTACAAAAGTAGCGGTCACTTTCCCAGGTTGGGGAACCAGCTATAACGGCGGGGGGACTCGACATGCTAACCACATTGTCACCCCCCACTGGCGTGTTGATCATCTACCTCGGTTTGGAGGGAAAAATGTGTGATGTTGAAGGGCCAGAAGCCGAGCCGGCTGGTTTTAAAAGGGCAACCCGCTGAAAAGTGGAAAGACCCTAAATCGGAATCGGAGTATCTTTTACGAGACTAACCGGTTCAGATTCGGTATCCAGGGCTTGATTATGTCCCACCCTGGAGGATTTATTTCTGGAGACTGTTCCAATTGCATATAAAATATATATATCCCGGTTTAGAATTTGAACCCGCGACCCTTAAATGTCCATGAGCTCCGTTAAGTTATTAGAAATAAAGATCCGTATCAAACTTGCAAAATCAGGTTAGGAACAAACTCCCAGTGGAATCCACACATTCAAATTTCCACCAGACACTACAACACTACCATTAAAAAACCAGCTCGATTAGGTGACCGAAGAAACTAAATTAACTAGCACTATCGAACCTCAAGGACTCTGACGCATCCACCATCATATCATCAGGGTTGTCGTAACCCCGACTTCCAAGCGCCACCAACACTAAGAAATTATGCCCAATTCCTGACGAGAGAGAAAACCAGAAATGGTCGTAAATAATATGGGACACCTGAATAAAAAAAACATTTAAAAAAATCGAAATTACTTAGTGATGAGATAACCGATTATCATTATCTTTATTATTACTTAGCATCACTATTAATTCTATTCTCATCATTATCATCAGTAATGCCACGAGTGATTTCTCAATTATCGATATATCATAAGTAATGCACGAGTGATTTTCCAATTTATCTAGAGAATTTGGAATCCAAGAGTGGCATTTGTTATGGACTATTTAACGAATAAAATTAGAGCTGTATAGTACAAATTATTATTTAACTATAGTTTTTTTTTAATATTTATATATTTAATGTAACTGGCGATTGTTTGAAAACAAATGAGAAACGATTGGTACGCTTCTTTTGTTCGATCACTGCAACCAGATCATAATATTATTATTGCCCAAAGATCGCAATGTTGTAAGAATGCACCCAGTGAGAAATTTATAACCAAAGTTATAATGTCCTATGATGTAAATATGTCATTATATTTTTCTGCGTCATTTCATGGAAATTAATTTGTTTTTAAGAAAGTGCAAACAGTGTGTTTTTTTTTTGTGGTATAATCAATAGTTACCAAATGTTTTTATTTATCTCTCGTATGCGCTATGTGTTGACATTCATGCCTATATAACAATCTGGTCGGTAGTCTTTTTTGAGGGTTGTCACTCCTAAAATACTGCTATGACCTATTCAGAATGTTAAAAGGAGGTGCTTTCTTTATTATGATAAACTTAGTTGGTAAATTCTAGGCGAAACACGAATGTGATTGGTTGTAAATAAAAAATCATGAAATGTGATTGGTCAGTGGCTCCTATTTGGGGCATGAGTTTAATAGTCATTATTATTATTTTATTATTATTTATTACTATTGTTATTACTATTGTTATTACTATTGTTTTACTATTGTTATTACTATGTTATTACTATTGTTATTTACTATTGTTATTACTATTGTTATTATATTGTTATTACTATTGTTATTACTATTGTTATTACATTGTTCTACTATTGTTATACTTTTTTGTTATTACTATTATTGTTCTTTAATTGTGTTATTACTATTTGTTATTACTATTATTGTTTATTCTCCTATTATTGTTATTACTTTATTGTTATTACTTTCTTGTTATTACTATTATTGTTTTAACTGTATGTTATTACAGTATTGTTATTACTATTATTATATATTAGTATGATTATATTATTTATTCTTATATTAGTATTATTATTATTATTATTATTCTTATTATTCTGATTATTATATGCTAGTATATGATTATTATATAGTATTATTATTATTTTATTATTATTATATTATTATTAGTATTATTATTATTATTATTAATTATTATTATTCCTCTTATTATTGGAATATGATAGAAATATAGAAATTAGAAAATGGATGAATGACAGAAAGAAGTATAAGCATGAGATATGAACAAGCAAGGCTCTAATATGGTATGGACCACGTAAGGAATAAAATGCAGGATGGCAGATTACCAAATGGAACTTGAAAGAAGGAGCAGAACAACCGAAGAAGAACATTCAGCTTCAATGAGGAAATTTGGTGTAACGGATGAAGACACAGAGGGCAGAGAAAGAGAACGACGGAGAACTTTAATGAAGGGAGATTTGTGAATGTTGTATTACAAACTGATACTCTGTATGTACTGTAATATTTATGATTTTATTAAAAGCTATGAGACCTTTAATTATTAAGATTGATTTGGAGAAAACCTCAATGATTAAAAAATTCTCAAAAAAATGAATGAAAATTCTTATTTTATCTTCTTCTTCCACTTCCAGTATTATGCCAAGGCCCTAGTTACGATAAAATCTTTATAGAAAATTTTCTCCTGACCAG